>JAPYYV010003166.1:0-57423 GCA_030522625.1 Copidosoma aretas
GACTACTTTGGGCCCTCGGGCCCAAAGTAGTCCGCGGGCACAAAGAGCGCCCACGGGCGCAAAGACGCACTTTGCGCCCTAGTGGCGTAATGTACTATTAAATCATCTTGAGACGATAAAAATATACTTTGGTTGGAACCCATTATTTCGGGAAATATTTCGGATGAAAGTTTTATGGCGCTGAACAGGCAATTAATTGGTGACTTTGACTTTGACCTCCAAGGTAATTTGAAAGTAACGTTTTTATTTTATTTTATGGAAACACTTATCAAGTATATTTTCAACACTATTAGTGGAAAGAGCGAAACAATTTTTAATCGTAAATATCCGTGACCATTTTAAGGTTCTGTATCTTTTTAAAAGATAAACCACAAATGAACATACCTCATGTTAGAAATAATTATAATTTCTCGTCAGAAAATTTCATGGCTATAAGGTTAAACAAAAATGCATTTCCGACTAAAAAAAAAAAACTCACTTTCAAATAACCTTGAAGATCAAGATTACCCATGCATTGCCCCTTTGAAACTACAACTTTTGTCCAAAGCATTTTCCGAAATGATGAGATACAATCAAGGAATTTCCTTGTTGCAAAATAAATCACTCAACCCGAATGCGAGACAAAGACAGAATCAGATCTGTGTCATTGTGAAATTTTGAATTTTTTTTTTCTTCAGATTCCGAGTGGAAAGCATGGAAATCCACGACGAGGACGTAAGGATAAAGGAACCGAGCTCCTTGAGCTCGAGTGTCTCCAGCAGAGGCAAGCCCGCCAAACCCGATATTTCGAAGAAAAACAACAACCTACTGCGCTCCCAGAGCGTCTGCACGCCAAAAGTCCGTTCGGTGAGTGGTTCGAGGTCGCCTCTCCAGGCCAAACAGAGCTCCCTCTCGGCAGCGCAGGATAATTGGAAAGCCTCCTCCCTGAACGAGCCAGTATCGCGCGGCGATCACGATGAATCGAAGCAGCAGCCAGTGTTGACGCTGGCGAGTAGCTTCACCGACAAGTCAAACGTTACCTTCGGCTTCAATGTACCGCCGGATAAGAAGGACTCATGTCCTTAAGATCGTTTTTTTTCTTTTGTTATTTTTTATGTTTTAATTTTTAATTTAGTGGATGTCCGGTGCGGATGTGAAGAGTACAACTGTGCGATAAGATTTTTATTTTGCGATTTTATATTTTACACGAGAGTTGTAGTGTGAAGTAACCGTAAAGCAATCAATGCTTGCGGGGTTGATGTATAAAATTATTTTCTTATACGTATTTTGTTTGGCTTTTTAGTGTACTTTGACGAAAAAAGAGAATAAACAAAAATCCGTGTGATTGTACGACATTCCTCGACAACACAGCGAATGTGAAGCACGTAAAGCAGCAATGTGTTTTTAGTTGTGCCTCTGGCAAACAATGCTTTTTAAAACAATCCCAATGCGAATTTTAAACGAATCGTGAATTGTACCTGATGAAGGCGTTTCGGCTATGAGCACTTAATGTAAAGTTTAAAAACAAATAAGTACTTAATAACAATAAATTTTAAAATGTTTTTCATTATTTGATCTATGTTTCATGCCGTGTCAGTTTTTTTTTTATTGTATAGGTTGCTTTTGATAGAAATCCATTTTTTAACATTTACCTATTAAAAATGTTTGTATAACTGTTGGAAAAAAAAACTAATAATAATTCTAAACGATGGAAATGTTGTCTCCCAAACCTATACAGTAAGATAATAGAAGTCTATTTTTGAAACGATAATGTGCCCAGATACTGGAGAATGGAATCCGTCAATTGGTACTGATTTTTCAACAAGAGAAAAATATTTTAACAATTATGTTGCATGATAGTTTATTGATCAAAAAATAAAACAGTAACATTACTAATTATTGAAAAGGAATCATTTTAGAAAAATTAAAATCATTCTGGTGTTATGTCGATGGTGTAATAAAATAAACTTGTTGAATAAATAAAAAAAATTAAATTACCTGCTTTACCCCCTTCTTTTCGTTTCCCTACATTGTATCAATACTTTTAATAGAAGAAAAAGGTATTGGCACAAAGCTTCATCATCTATATTTTTGCAACCTTTATTTTACCTATGTCTGAGATGTCTTTTTTCACTTTATTGATATGAATACAAACTTAACAATGACAAACTCATAATACTCGCTTAAACTATTTTCTATATAGTACATCCATTTTTTTATGAATAAAAAAAACTTTAATGGACTAAAAGACATATATCAAGCTAAAAAGTAAAAAATAATAATTTGTTGTGTCGAGAGTAATAAAACTTGAAAAATAAAAAAATTAGGCCATGTTTGATAGAAATATGTCGATATAATCCCCAAACATAGTAATTCTATAAATATGCCGAATTACATACGCACTCATATCTATCATTTTCATTTATTTTCATCTAAATACGTTTGTGTAATCGTTCAGATTGTACAATCCAACAACCCTAAACTAAAAAGAAAGTAAAGATCATGGATTTTTCGAAATCTATAAAATCGAAATTTTTTAATCTGCAGTGATGGGTATCCGAATATGCTAATTTATTAGCTGCGGTCTAATAAATTATCATATAGTTTTCTCAAACTCTATTTTTTTGCTTTTAAATGTAAAAAATGTTTCTCATGTTAATTATTGTTCCTTAATTGTTCCACCATAATATCTTGGTTTAAATTATAAGTTTTTTATTTAATTGAAATAAAATGTTTTTTTCTTTGTTTTACTGCAATACTAGATGCACCATCAATATTAAAGAATTTCCTATTTTTTGGGTACTTTGCACTTTTGGACTTGGGATGTTTGATATTATTGCTGTTACAAAAATTATCATTATTAAAAAATCATTTAATCACGAAACTGTATTGATACCTATCATATGTAAGAGTCATTCCGCCGAAACTTGCACTGTCGGTGTCCTGGCTTGTGCACAGAATTGAGAATGAAATAGGCTACCCTAAGAGTACCAAAGTACGTGTAGTATTCATACCTAACTGTTTCATGCCATAAAACCAGATTTTAAAGAGTAGCCATTAATCTACAGATCATTTAAGGGTCAAAATGTGAGTTCCGTCACCTGTCCAAATCGAAAATTACGGTAAATAAACATTAAACGCTATTTTGGTGAATATACTTAAAATTGTAGACCTTTATCTTGAAGTTTTCAGTAGTTTTAGGCCAGCATTCAACAAATCCCATCGTCACTCACGAGTTGCTTACTTTTTGTCCTTAGGATTTGCACGAAAAAGTTTGCATCGAATTTGGTAGCATTTTTCGATTGCTTTACACCAACTATGAACCTTTACAATCGCTGGTTTTTATAGTTTTAAGTAACAAATTTGCAAAGTTTTGAAAATTTGGATACATACGTATATTTTTTCAAACTTTGGATTTTTTTGCTCGAAAAGAATTGACTTTTGAGAAAAATGTCTGAAAACATTTTGTCTATTTTTTTTCCAGAGAAAACGAAAATTTGTTTTCCTTGTCAAAAAGGCATTTTTCAAATATAGGATGTTGTAAGGGCGATCACTAAAACAGCATCTAAGATGATTGCCGATCGGAAGCTATTTAGCATCCATTTTGTAATGATGACAAATGAGGCAAAAAAGTTTAGAAAAAGAAACTTATAAAAATCGAAAATTTTTGATGCAAATATAGTACAAGTTTCGGCGGAATGACCCATGATATCTATATTTTATTACAATACAGTAGGAACTTCGCGGAACCATTCGTTGAGCGGAAAATTTATACACTAGCCGGAACATAATTCGTTAAGCGGGAAATTTAAACATTTAATTATTATTGGCTAGTTCCAGAACATACTTCGCGAGATATAGATATCACCAACACGGTGACACAACTCATGACACAGCGGTAGAGTTGGAGTTTTGTCGATGACCGAAGTTAAACATCGTTTGAGGCGGTTAATATTTAGATGTTGACCGTTCCAGTAAATAAACGCTCATAGGTAGAAAAGGTCGAATTCATACTTTTTAAAGTATGAAACATTATATTTCTACTTTTCAAAGTCAGAATTTAAAATTATCTTTTTTTCAAATGTAGAAACAACTTAAGTATTTCCTGCTTTTCAAAAGTAAAAACGTATTTGATTCTTTTCTGAAATGAAATATATTTCTTTTTTGTTTAAAAGGAGAAAAAACTAATTTCATCTTTACAAAGAATACATTTTATTCTTCAAATTCTTTATACTTTCAACAGATAAAATGACTCAATTTATTCTTTAGCGCCTTGTATTACCTACTTTTGAGCGTTCATTTTCCTACTTTTGGTTGAGTGCACTCACAGGACTTGTGGAGAATTCGGAGCAGCGTCCCCTTACCTCCAAAGATATCCCTACATCTTCCTTGTCCCAAAGTGCCAAGTGCCCATAGTAGAACGTAGTGCACTATAAAATAAAATACGACCTTATTGAGGTATAAAAATTAAATTTTTTGCTCCGGCCACTCTAAAAATAAAAAATAAAAACTTTCAAGCCCTCGATCGATGAACATTTTGAATCAGATCCTTAGGTTTAACTCATTTTTCAAAGTAATTTAGGTATTTCCTTGAAAAAGAATTATTTGTTTGATAAAAAGGAAAATATATAACATAGCAAGTTAATTCAAAATACAAAATGAGGTATTCTTATGCTTGATTCAAATAAGCAAAAAACCATTTTTTGACCATCAAAAATTATTATATCAACCTTATCGGCTTTCCCAACTATTTTTTTGCAAACTTTACTTTATTTTCTTGATTTCCAGATCTATTTTAGATACAATTTTGAAATGATAAAACCATAATATTCATTAAATTTTTTCCACTCTAGTCAAAATTAGTCAAAGGAATACAGCGATATGACGGATTATATACACCCACACTCACTCACATTTTTTAAAACGTTTCTTCGTTAATGTGATTGATCCTTAAAATTTTTTGATATAGAGTATTGTGAAACAACAATACAAAGGTAATAATAAACTTCTTGAAAAAAAAAACGAATTTCAAAAATCGTGAAAATTGAAATCAAATATTTGATAAATAATCATAAACAATATGTAATAGATAAATTAGAATATATCAATACTGATTTTCCATATTATTATACATGTACTCACTTATACACCGATATACACTGCATCGTCATTACATAGTGTTTCTATCAGAAAAATAAATTTTCAAGTATTAAAAAATGAATTACTAATCGATTATAACATTCCACCCATCCCACAATAGACAGACAGTCAGCAACTACAATTAAGCGTACGCACGCGAAACCACCTATTATCATGAATAGAATGGCATTGACTCATGCAAGCTAACTGAGCGTACTTGGGCGAGTCTACTTATTATTATAAATGAGATGTCAACTCTGGCAAGATAGTCAAGCGATCTTTCGTGACTCGACTATTATAACTATAAAAAACATATGTCAACTAGCGTAGGTACGCTGAGTTTAGCTGGCGTACTTACGCAAGCCCACTATTATTATTGTAAATGAAAACCGCTGCCAACTCATTAGCACAAAGCTTCCTGATATTTTTTCTTTGCTATCATTTTTTTAGCTGTTACTGTATGTTTTTGAAATATCATTCTTTTTTTTTATTACAAAAACTTAAAGCACTCGCCACTGATAAACCTATTTTCATGCACTATTGATCAAAGTTATTATTAATTTTGAAAACAAATTCTAACATAAAAATTCGAAAAAAACATTTTTTTAAGTAATAAAATCAATGAAATTAATAAAGTATAAAAATCACATTTTTTTCTGGACAGCTGAAAGGGGGAAAAAAATATGTATAAATCTTTGTATCATCACAAATCTTCAAATTTTTAACAGAACTGTGACTGATTTTCTATAAAAGTCTTAGTATTTCTTTTATAAAAACCAAACAAAATTACTTATGAAGATGATTTAAAATGAAAAATAAAGCTACTTTGAAGCTCTATTAAATGTTACTATTAACAATGTCAAATTAGATTTTTAAACCTTAAAAGTGTAAAAAAACTGTTTTTTTTTTTAAATTATAAAACTCGTTATAAAATACTTAATAAGGTGCAAAACTCAAATTTTGTATGGAAAGCTGAAAAGATAAATGAAAAATTTCTGTAAATCATTTTATCATCACACATGTTCAATTTTTTACAATGTTATAAGTGATTTTCCACAAAAATCTTAGTATTTCTTTAATAAAAACTAAACGAAATAACTTATCAAGATGATTCAAAATGGAAAATGGAGCTATTTTGAAGCTCTATCAGATGTTACTATTAAGAAAACCGAAATGAAAATTTTTTTACTCTAAACATAGCAAAAAAAACATTCTTTGACCATCCAAAATCGTTATAAAAACATTAATAATATATAAAATACAAATTTTTTTTCCGAGCCACCATAAGAAAAGAAAATTTTTAAGCCCAGAATCATTGAAATCTACCGTTGGGTTCCTGAGATGTAACTGATTACAGACACACACACACACACACGCACACACACACGCACGCACGCACACACACACACACACATACACACACACACACACCACACAGACTTTTTCTAAAAATGGTATTTTGGTTTCTCACAAAGGAAGCTTTGTATCGGTTAAATAAATAATTTTGTGGAAATACGTTATAAATATACTGTACAATGTCTAAAGTGAAAAAATACCATTTTTAGAGAAAGTCTATCTCTATGTATGTGTGTAGGTGCGCGGGGGGTGGAGGGGGGGGGGTGTATGTAATCAGTCATATCTCAGATACCTTACGACGGATTTCAATGATCCAGAGCTTAAAATATTTGGTTTCATGCCTTCATAGCATAGTGGCTCGGAAATAAATTTAAGTTTTATACCATATTAAGCTTTTTATACCAATTTTTGATGTCAAAAAATCGGTTTTTTGGTATTTTGGGGGTAAAAAAATTATAATTTGATTTTCTAAATAAATATACCCCACGGAGCATTAAAACAGCTTTGTTTTCCATTTTAAATTCTCTTTTCAACTTATGCCGTTTTTTTTATTCAAGAAAAACTACAATATTTTTGAAAAATCATTCTTATCTTAGAAACCCTTTGAGTGATTTCTATGATTCAAGGTGAATAATGTTTATTTTTATATCCTTGTATCGGTTCCAAAAAAAAAATTCATGTTTTATACCTTATTAAGGTTGTTATAACGATTTAATATGTCCAAAACGCGATTTTTGGCTATTTTTAGGGTTTAAGTTTTATCTTATAGAGCATTAAAACAACTTCATTTTTAATTTAAAATATTTTTTTTACGTTATGTCGTTGTTTTTATTAAAGAAGATCCAGAATATTTTTTCTTCTTTCATCACTTATATCTCAAAAACCCTCCGAGTGATTTCGATGATCTAGGGCTCAAAATGTATCTTTTCATATTTTTGGTTTCTTTTTATTCACAAAAATATTTGACGTTTAATACCCTATAAGGATTGTTATACAATTTTTTAGGCTGAAAAAACGGTTTTTGCTGTTTTTAGAGTGAACAAATTATAATTTGGTCTCATAAATAGTAATATTCCATAAATAATTAAATAGCTTCATATAATTCAATAATATTTTAGCTACAAGATGGTTATATTAAGCATGTCGATTTCAGTAATAAGTTCTAATTATTTGTTCAATTGTTTTGAATTCAAAAAAATTTTAACAATTTTTTTTGTACTATTCGGGTAAAAATTATAATCTTATTTTCAAAATAATTCCTCATCATAGAGCATGAAAATAGCTTATTTTTTTTTTATCCAAACTTTTTTTTTATAGACGAAAAAAATCATGCTCTTCAATTTGAATTGTAACGCAATAAAAAAAGTAAGTTGGACATGTGAATAACGAAGCTTTTTGCTGATAAATTTGCATCACGGTTTTTTCATTTTAGACACTATAAAACTTAATTTTTTATCGATTACAATTTGCCCTCTACGAGGAAGCAAAAATGTATCAAGTATCGTTATCGGTACGCTGAGTTTAGCTAGCGCACTTACGCGAGTGCACTTTTACTATCATGAAAAAATGAACAATTTACTGAGAAATATCTTAGACTCAAGCATAAACGTAATATTGAAAAAAAAAAAAAAAAAAAAATTAGAGTAGGGATCAGGCAGCTCCGATCCAATACATCGACAACAGTTTCGTCATTTGCTCATAAAACTTTGTTGCGACGATCAATAAAGTGTCTTTTCACCATTATATTTTTCAACGTTGATTCAAGCAGGTCGAAATAAATAGTCGGATGTCCAACGGATGACATGATTATGAAAAACGTACGGACTGATGGATCACAGGAACTGAAGCAACAGCAGCAGTGGCACGAAAAAAATGATAATGTCTCTTCGTTGCTTTCCAAAGTCATCGATGAAGATTAATTTCCCGCCATCTCTGTGCCCTCGAATTTCACACTCCGGGGCCAGAGAGACCTCGACCGCGCCTCGGAACCCTCCCAGCCAGCTCCCGTACCGGAGCCCAATTCGGTTTTTTTCCGTTTCGTCGGACTCTTTGTTTCCTCCCGATTCCCGCTCCGACCGCGTGAAACGAAAAATCCACCGGCGCCGGCGTGGGGAAACACAAGCGGTCCGACACCGAACAGATCCTCGTGCAAGGTGCACTGCAGAAGAGGCGACCGCACGCCCCGCAGGGACCCAGTGCGCTGCGCTTGCACGCTAAACGCGTCATCCCAGAAACGACCCCCCTGGTTATGGGTACACCCATACGCACGATCGTTTGCATGACGTATGGCTTTATAATGACGCGGGACTGGATTCTCCCGACTGCGTGACGAATTTACTTAACAAGTCGGGGGGGGATCTCCGTCGTTTAGAGGCGTCGTCGCACCCGACGCGTGTAACGTATGTACGGCGGCCAAAAGGGGCGCGAGCCCCGCTCTTCGGGGGAGTCGAGGGGTGGCGCGTGCGGGGCTCTCCGAGCCCGGCTTATTAGCGCGTCGACTTTTCCCCGGAGCTGTGAAACCGTACACTTGTCCCGTTGTCCCTTTTGTCTCGGTTCTGCGATCGTTCGCGCGGGTGGACGATGATGGTCCGTAATTCGTCGGATTTTCCTGCGACCTCCCGTCGTCGTTTGAGCTTCTTACCCCCCCCGAAAAATGGGGAAAGCCAGGGTAACGCGCGTTCGTTCGTCCGCGTGCACGCGAGAGCGGAGACTCGTGAAATTTACGGAAGCCGAACGAGCCTGGGCATCAAGAGTCACGAAACACGGTAGCCAGAGGTACAAGTTGCGCGATGAGCGAACAAAGTTTGCGGAGGCAAAGGCAGACGAAACTTTGGCCAAAAAAAGGGGGGAAAAACGAAAGAGCAGAGATAAAACCCCCCCCCCCCCCGCCCCCCATCGCCGTCCGCAGCGCGTGTATATGTGTACATGGTACGTATACGCGTCTGCCCGCTTTTGCGCTTGTTAATGCTGGAAACGCCGAGGAGGCGAGAGCTCGGAAACGTCCCGCGAGCCCTCTCTCCCTCCCCTCGGCCCGCATCGATCCGCAGAGGCGTCAGCTTGCAGTTATTACTTCGCCCCCGCCCAGCGCCGGCCCGGCTATGACTGTAGCGATTTGGACGTATACGAACCCTCGACGCGCCGAAGCCTTCGGCGAAGATGAAATTGGCCAACGAGATATTAACAACAAAGGTTTACAACGGGTATCCCGCGCTCCGGCCCTCTCGTCTCCGCCCCCCCCCCCCGCCGCCCGTTTTTGGCGGGAAAACGAAAAGTTGGCCCTTGGTCGGTCGTTTGTGTGCTTTTTGGTGTGAAATTTAGTATACGCTTGCCCAGGGGCATGAGCACTTTTTTAAGAAGCAAGCCAGATACTACAATGATTTGGAGATCGACAATTTTGCCATCGCGAGAGGAAACGGAGAGAGGATGATATCGCACAATTGTTCGAGTACTCCATACGCGTTACGAGCGTAAATAATATAATAAAGCGCGCGGGATGATTTTTGGCTGCAAACCATGCTCAAGATCGTACATTTCTTTGCGAACCGTATGGAACATTTTTCCTCGGATGTTATGCATCGATGCACTCCGACTCGTGCGAATCTGAAAAAACTGAAACAAACGACGATACATCAGTCCGCCCTTCCGCCAGCCGCGTCCAATATCACCGCAAAGAAGAAAGGAAAATCCCAAAAGAGCCAGACCAATCCGTCCTGAATTATCACCGATTCTCCCGAGCCGCGCGATCGCGCGCCCGAAAAATCACGGCTCCCCGAGGGGGCCGCCGGCGTCGTCCCCGTGATCGCGGAAAATCGCGGCCTTTCACCGCACAACGAGCGGCGTAAACGGGGGAACCCCCCCCCCCCCCCCCATCCTTCCCCCCTGTTTGCGGGCTCATAAATTCGTTCGGGCCCCCTTCCGTATGCACCCCCAGTGGCGGCGGGCCAGGGGTGGAAGCTCCCGGGGTGTACTCCGTTTGCACAAAAGCCCGTAAGTATATGTATACTTGCACGCACGCGCGCGGCGTCGGATCCGACACGGGTGCAGTTCGGAATCGTCGCGCGCGACAGTCAAGTGACTCTGATCCCTAATATTAATTTAATTAATTCGCCGGGGGGGAGCGGAGGGGCGGCCTGTGCGCGATACAGGGCGGCGGATTACGCTCGAAGGGTGCGCCCCCGTTGACTCGGGCAATATGCTCTGCGGGCTGAGCGGGGCTTTGGGCCGTCTCTGGAAGGCTCGCGCGTTGTCCCGGCGTGTTCCGGGCACGTGTCGGGCTCGTCGGCGCGAGTGCAGAGGCGCGCCCCGGGGATCGCGTTCCGGAAGTGCGGATCACCGGTTCTCGGGGCACGCAGGTTTATCCCCGAGAGGACGACGGCGAGAAGTAGCGGGCTCGATCGAGACTTTTGGCGCGTGGCTGCGGGCCGTGCTTTTGTACATTGCTTCGGGGCTCGGGGGATCACGGGGGGGTTGAACAATGTTTCAACGACTTCGCGATGCGGGGCAGCGGTCGATGATGAAGTGGGACCGGGTGTCGATTGATTTGGGACGTAGCTGGATTTTGAGCGAGCGATGAGAGCACTGGTCCCGATTGCAATTTACTGGTTGTACGAACGACGGATCGAGATTGTTGATTCGCGATGATCGAGCCTGTGAGTTGAGAAACTTTATTGGCAAAACGAATGCCGGATTTGATTGGAAAAGTTGTCGCGCCTCTTTTCCGTGCGGATTATTTCACAATGGCGTTCATAGTGTTTGAATACATGGTTTATGTCGTTTCAGCGGATCCTGCAGGATTATTTATAGGATGTAGAGCATGTACAATTTACTTTTGTAAAAACGTTTTTACATGAAAAAAAGGTTTTTACTCGATTTAGATACCACACTTTTAAAGCACGAGGAAAAAATGGATATTTCAAAGTTTCATGCGAAGAGTTTAACAAAAAAATGCCTCGAATTGTTAAATACCGTCTTTTTGTACAAGTCAGCGAAAGTTTCCATTTGTAAGCCACAATGCCACGTTCCAAATAGCATGATAATTTAGAGCTAATTGAGTGCTCGTTTGAGCCACCAGTAGATATTTTGACGCTGCAGCCTGAGTATCAAGCTAGCATATCCGTAGCCGAATCCGATACTTGGGGACGGTGTACGACGGTCTGCCTGGCACTATAATTTCGTGCTGATTTAGTGCTGTCGAATTACAGTGGAACATTGGAAATCGGCAAAGCGATCGTTCGAGATCGAAAAACCGATTCTCGTGCTATCAACCTATAGCATAGCCAAGTCGGCTTTGCTTAAAATCGAGCATTATCGGCAATTCGAAATGGCTGCATAATCAAGTGCTAATTAAGTGCTGATTTGTTTTTTGCAAGCTTGGGCTAGACGTTGGGTACGAAATTGAAGTCAAACTAATTTCTACAATTATTCGTATAGCGAATGAATTATCTACTTTATTTGCAAGCAAGCGTCTGCCCTGTAATTAATTATTATTAGGGCTTTGACAATACCCGATACTAGTCTTGGTATTGTCTTGTCTTGTCTTGTAATTCAAGACCAATACCGATACAATACCGAACGGACAATATTTGATCGAGATCAAGACCAATACTAGACAGTTACTACCAAGAATATTGTCTTGTCAAGACCTACATACCAATATTTTCCGAGATTCTTGGTATTGGTTTGGTAAAATAAAAAAATGTGTAGGTAATGAATAATTCAGTCTTTTTTTTACTTCCATAATTTTTTTTAATAAATTTTTGTCTGTATATTTAAACATTTGCGATAAGAAACTTATTGGTATTTAAGAATACAAACTTAAACAATTACGTTACAAATATTTGTTTATAAATTACTTTGCATCCATTTGTTTGTACATAGAAGTGCTCTTATCGATTCATTATTCAAGGAACATCTTCCAGAATCATTACCCAGAAAATACGCGTTCACTAGGTACTGAAGTGGGCATTACACATAGTAAATCTCTAGCCATCCGCGACAATATTGGGTATACGTGACAATGATCTTTCCACCATTTTAAAATATTAGTCTCACCTGGAACTCTTTCGGCCTTTAAATACTCGGAAAGTTCTTGATCCCATGAATTAATTTTTTTAGGTCTTGTAAATAATATATTACCGCTAATACAGTCTCCATCATTTTGGAACGAGTCTTCTGTATCATGAGTATCACAGTTTGTCGGTTCTGAGGAAATGTCGAAATATTCTTTAAAAAGTAACTCAGATTTCTTTAAAGTGGCAGTTTTTAAATCGCGTCCCCAATCGGTAAAATTAAAGCATTCAATTGTATGACGTGGGTATAAAATTAAGGACACCGTGTATATATCGAGTTGCATTCTATGTAATGTTTAATTAACTTATTACGACCCAACTGAAAAGCCAGCAGAAGAGTTTTATCAATATTATTTCTATCGGGTTTACCATCTAAATTAAAATTTTTTTCAACTTTGTCTAAAAGCATATTAAAAGCTATAACTGTGTCAGGCCAGAAATTTTTCACTTTACATTATTTTTAATACATTTGGGAAATGATTTGATATTTTACTGTGATTCTATAAATTTGTTCAACATTTATCAAACATATAGTATACATACTGATTTTTTCGTCAAACTATGACAAAAATGTGTCGAAACTTCGATAATACATAGTATTGGCAGCATTATACAATCGAGAGGATAACAAAATTATATTGCATCTTAAAAATCTCCTTCAGCGATAAACACACGTGATTCTTACTCTAGCTTTACTAAATTTTGATCTCCATCAGACGCTTTTGGTAAATTTGGAAGTGCTATAATTTTAGATTGCATGATAATTGATAAGAATGATGTATATGTATTAGCAGCATTCGTGGCTCGATGAATTAGTATACCTAAGTACTTGAAATAGTAGTTTTCGTCAAAAAAATGCGATCGCTGCCAGGGCCATTTTGCGGCCCGAGGGTCCGCAACGTAGCCCTGGTTGGATCGCACTTGAGTGGCGGACACTGTTTTTCCTACCGAGGGCACACCAGCCCCTCAAAAACGCCCGAGGTAGAAAAATATCATTTTATTCGAATTTCTAAGTAGTAACATCTGATAGAGCTTAAAAATAGCTATATTTTACATTGTAAATCATCTTGATAAATTATTTTGTTTAGTTTTCATCAAAGAAATATTAAGTTTTTTGTGGAAAATCAGTCAAAAATTAGAAACCCTTCGAGTGATTTCGATGATTAGAGGATGAAAATATTTTTTTTTATATTCTCGCATCAGTTACAAAAAAAAATTCAAGTGTCATACCTTATTAAGGTTTTTACAACGATTTTCTATGATCAAAACGCAGTTTTTTGGTACTTTTAGGGTAAAAAAAATTTAAAGTCGATTTCCTTAACAGTTGTATCTAATAGCATTAAAAAAGCTTCATTTTAACTTAAAAATTTTTTTTTACGTAATGTCTTTTTTCATTAAAGAAAATCTACAATTTTTTTTTTTTCCATCAGTCATATCTCAGAAACCCTCCGAGTGATTTCGATGATCTAGGGCTCAAAATATTTCATTTTTATCCTCATGTAGGTTCACAAAAATATTTGACGTTTCATACCCTATCAAGGTTGTTTTAAAAATTTTTGGTGTTAAAAAAAATGGTTTTTGCTGTTTATGGAGTGAAAAATGTTTAATTCGATTCTGTAAATAGTTATATTTCGTAGATAATTAAATAGCTTCAGAAAATTCAATAATATTTTAGCTGCAAGATAGTTATATTACGTATGTAGATTTCAGTAATCATTTCTCATTATTTGTTCTTCTTTTCACGTTTTAGATCATTCTAATATTTTATTTATTTTTTTTTAGTTAAATAATTTCAGACGAATGTTGTTGAGGAAGCTTTGTGCTAATTTATTGGCAGCGGTTTTTATATGGTTATTATTGGCAGAGACTTAAATGTGTATTTTCTATTTTTTCCGTACAAAAATAAAAACCTTTATGTTCAATATTGTGCTTGATCGTACATAAAATTTTTCATCAACTATACTGCACCAACTGTATTTATTAAAATCATATCTTATTGTTTTTACTTTTCAAGCAATCGTTATTAAATTAATTTCAAAAATTGTTAACCGTGGTTTTGGAGTATCATACCTATTAAGAGTAAAATAAATTTGTCAATTGATCATCAAAATAATACTTTTTGATGATATTTGTCATACTCACTTCCGACTGAGTTTTAATGTTATTCACGTGCATCTATTTATACGTAGAGAGAAAAGAAAAAAATTATAAATACATCAAAAGGAGTCGCAGTGTAGCCCCGAAAAGCGCCAAAATATTTGAATGAAAATAAATTTGAAAAGTAATTCGATTCTCGTGTTTGTATTTGGTTCATAATTTTAAAGTACGCCTTTTTCACCCCGACGCATCGTCTCCCCCCCCCCCCATTCCCCGAGAGAGAGACAAAAAAAAGAACAGAAAAAAAAACCTCAATAAACAACGGCCGATACCCCCACGCACACGAATTTCAGGATTCCCCGAGACAACGTCGGAACAAGAGCACAACTATACGCGAATACAATGCGAGAGTATGATCGGTGTATACTGTACGTCCGCACGCAACGGCACTGACAGCGCAGCGAGAGCCCACCCACGGCCGGGCTGTCGTCCAATCGCGAGGCGCCGGACCGGCAATCAACCCCCGCCGGACGGCCAATGGGAGGCCGCGCCAACGGCGGCAGTGCTGGAGGCGACGCGGGCGCTTGCGCGTGAGCTCCGACCCAGCACAGAGGAACGTTGTTTACCGCGGCCGTGATGTTTTCAAAGGGCTTTTCGCGCGTCGTTCGCTCGCGGGGATGGTTTTCGAAAGAAGAAAAAGCTCCGATTTCCACACCTCCCGACGTTTTCCAAACCTAATTCTCGCACGGCTCGAAAAGCCCTCGAGTCACGACACGGGGTTGAAAAAAAAAGCACGGAGTTGGCGAACTAAACGCCAAAGGACCGCACTGCTGGCGCACACTTGCCGTGAAAAATCGGGAAACACGCATACACCACGCGCGCATATTACGAATATATAACGTGTACGCGACGCGGAGAGGCGGGGGGGAGGGGGGGGGGGGGCGGAGGCGCGCGACGCTCCGCGAAGGGGCGTGTCCCCGATCCCCCGGGCGCGCGTGCACCGTCGTCCGGCTGGGCCCTCGGCGCGTTCCCGCTCGCGTCACCCTCGCAGCAGCAACAACAACAACAACAGCGGGCCATTAGTGGTCGAATTTTCGCCGAGAGCGGGTGTCGAGTGCTCGCGTCGGTGTCGTTCGTCGGGGGAGTCGAGCTGTCGTTCGTTGTTTCCGTCTCGGGTGAATTTCTCCCCGGGGAATATGAGTTACCCCGAGGCTCTGTGGGAAGTGAACGGGAACCAAGCACCTGTAAGTCGAGGGATCCCCGCTGCAATGTTGTGCGCTTTTGTGCTTTCGAGCGTTGGTTCGGAGAATAATCCGAGAAGGCGTTTTTTTTTCGATTCGACTACTGTGCTCCGCCATCGGAATGCGCACCGTTTTACGAATGCATCTGTACATTCTTGCAATTTCATAGTCTCACTACCGGTGTTGGGCATTACTTTTTTAAACAGCGGCAGAATTATTTCCTACGCAAATATGATGGATCGCGTTTTACCGTGGAACATGTTGTTTTCATTGTTAGTTCCAAAACAGTACGCGGCAAAAGTGTTTCAAACAAAGATAATACGTCGCACGGTTAAAGATTCGGACGAGTTGTGAGTCCGAAATGGTGTAAAATATAGTCCGACGAAAATTAATTTGGTCGTCATTTTTACGTTTCACAAATAATTTTATGCAAGTTTTTGTAGAGCATGAGAACTTGTACGATTTTTGGGTGGATAACAGTTTTAATTTGCATACTTTTACCAACAAATAATTTTGGTACTCCAAGCGCAACATTTGTGTAAAGACTACACGTATTTTTTGTATTTCTGTGGGCCAGTGGCCGCAGAAACTTACACGAAATTCATCTGTTTTTGATATGGTTAATGTGTGATTACTTTTTATCGGTGTAATTGCTAAAATTACAGTGTACAATATTTTAAACCATGCATACTTCGAGAGAGGAAAACATTTAAAAAGGAAAAGTTCGGGATTAAAAAAAAAAAATTAGAGTGGCCACGCGAGTTATTGCAATTTTTACCGTAATTCACTACAATTTTTCCTCTATTTCTCAGAGTAGAACCGTACTTTTACTTTTAAAATACTTATACTTGCACATATTACCGTACTTTTACGGTAAAAATTACTGTCATTGTTTTCTCTGGATATTTAGAAACTTGTTTGAAATTTACTCTCTAAAAGTACGTTGCAGTACTTTACGCTAAAAAAATTTTTGTCAAGTACTGCAGCACAAGTAGCAATAAAAAAGAAATACATACCAGCTTAAAAGGTGCATTACGTTTTCGAAAAAAGATCAAAAAATAATCGTACTCGAGCAAGCTCACAACCCGCGCACACGTCTTTTTGACGAACTCCTGATGCACAAGTAGCGAATCGAAAAAACAGAACACTCTCGAGGACGATCGTACTTTCTTCATTTGTTGCTGAAATAATTTGGACCCAGGTGATAACGACGAGCACAGACATGCCGTCGCAGTACATGGGGACCGAGATCAACGGCTACCCCGTGTGGGACAATCCAGCGATGTACCCGTCGGCACCGCCGCCCTCGCAGCCACACGCCAACGGACACGAGCTCTACAGGCAGCCTTGCGCCCTTTTGCACCAGAGGTGAGGCGTTTGGGACCGGGGATGGATGATTATTCTTGAGCTTAATCGACCGGGCTCTATCGAACGTTTTGTCAATAGTACCCATGCGAGATTCGAGATTGGTGGAGGTGTTTAGCGACGACTGCTGCACGCAAGTGCCTTTTGCATTTACACCAGAGCGAAAAGTGCAGAATATATTATCTAATAATATAAAATAATACCTAATATTGTATAATTTTTATGCAACTTAGCTAGAAATTGGTAGATTACTTCGTTTCTGTGATAGAACCTTATGGTTCGCGATCACCGGGGACGTTTCATCGAAGAGGAAAGAAAAAATATCAAGCTATTTTAGCTCCTCAAGTCAGAGGAGCAAAAATCTGTTTTTCTTTTCTCTCTACTTCGAAAATTGACGTTTCACACATAACAAGTGTATTCCGCGAGAAAGTTACAAATCGCAATAGTAAAATAAACATTAGATTTTAAATGCAACTAATAATAGTTAAAACATAGTTTTTTCTAACACCAGTCGGAATTTAATTTTCAAAAAATAATTATAATGCAAAAAAGAGAACAAAAACACCAGCAACACATATTTTTACTGTTCCAGAACGATTAATTGTCAAACACTGAAATTATGCAGGTCTTAGAAACATTTTTTATTGTCACGCACATTTTTCCTAAAAATTATATCTCGATACTCTATGCGACGAGAATTGTTTTCAATTAGCCGAAAAGTTATTTAAAAATATTTTTTTTTTCATAAAATTTTATAACGTTTTGCTCTGGTGACACATGTATCAGTCCTGGCTTGTGTATATGCAAGCAAAAGCGTGATCTCTTCTAGTAATTGAGCAACTTGTTTTTTTTCTCTTTTTTTCGTCAACTCAAGAGGCAGATAAGTATCTTTCCTCGGGAGGATTACAAATAAAATCTGACCCTCTAAAGTAGGGCTTTTCGTGCGATAACGTTATTTGTTTTTAATCGATCGAGTGCTCTGCTGTCAGTATGTTTAAATCAAAATCATTTCTCGGAAAATGAAAAATTAGCTCTTTGTGTCGTGTTGGAAAAAAAAAAAAGAGATTCTCATCGTCCAAATTTTTAACTTTACGAAACAATCCCATGGCTTTCTTCCTTTTTTTTTTATTAGCGGAGGTAAACATTGTTTGATTGCGAAAGGACTTTTATTTTCCTATCGAATATAGACTGGATCTTAGACAATGGTATTTAGACAAATCCTATCGTACAACAGAGATAAAAGGCTTTAATGTGCTACCGTATATTTAACGTTGGTTAACAATAAAAACCATTTTTATTGTAGTTGAGATCGTAGTAAATTTAATAAATAACTTGACAAAGATAGTTATCCTTCTGAAATAACTGTATATACTGTTAAATTACTCGTTCTTTTATCTACAAAATTTTTTATCACATTTTTGCTAAATTTTGATGCTTCCCAAGATATTGTTGGTCAAATATCAACATAAATCAAGCTTTAAAAATACCATAAAAACGCTTCTAATATGCTGTGTATTAACAAATGAATTGATTTATAATTGAAGATGTTTTTGAAAGCACTCATTGGATTCATTAGAGAAATTCAGTAAATAACTTTTTGTTTGTCTTGATGAGCTTAATCTCGTAGTACACAAATACTTTTCCTAAAATATTTTCGGAAAATCCTGCATAAAAATTGTCGTAAATGTAAGTAATACTATCAGTGCAATTTTGATTTATATTCCAGTCGGTACACACAAAATGGACGATCTCCCAACGTTCCTACGTCGACGACGAAAAAGCCAAGGCGCAGAGTAGCCTCGGTGTCTCAAAGGAGGGCGGCAAACATTCGCGAGAGGCGCCGAATGTTCAATTTAAACGAAGCCTTCGACAAATTGAGACGAAAGGTAATATGTAACGACGTACTGATAACATCATTTCCACTATACTCTATCGTTTCATCCGTCGAGTGCTGATTTTGTATCACGATGTAAAATTTCTAAATGTTTACAAAACATACAACACAGCAATGAAAACAAAAATTATTTGATAAAAAATTGACTTGTAATCAAAGATTTTATCACATTAAGTGAGGAACGTGATTAAAAGAAAAAAAAAAACTTTCAATTCGACACTACATTGATTTCATTCGTGCAAAATTATTCGACCGAGTAGGGCTGCTGTAATAAGTAATTGGTGAACCATAGATTTGTATGATTTTAAATCAGGTATCAATACTATTGTTGTGGTGATTTTTATTTACAAATGTATTAATAGATATTTCAACCATACTCCTGAGGGGATCAAGCGTAAATGTAACAGTTTTTTTTCAAAACTTTACACATAATTCTAAGCTTTTGATTGAAATTGATTCGAATTCCAAGAAAAAATATAGCAATGTATGTGCTATATTGAGGTGGCTCATCACCCCTATACAGCACATATTTTAAATATTTTATAATAAATGTTTATTAAAAGTTATGAGAAGTGTCATTCAACCTGACAATGATATAGCTAGTGCTAAATATCATGCGATTTTTTTCATAAAATTTTGTTGTTAAGTTTTGCAGATACCGAGGTTAAAAAAAAAATCAATAAATTACCTTGATTTTTTTCAATTTATATCTGATTTTTAATTTTTTGGGTTCATTCTGTTCCTTAAACCAATCCATTGGGAGTTACCGCGGAAAAAATTGCAAAAATTCGATAGGTTTCCCAGAAAATTCAATTGTTCACCTATTTTTCGTATTTCCATATAGACACTCATATTATGTTTCCTCGTAGAGGAAGCTTCGTATCGGGAAAAAAAAACTTTTGTGGAAATATATTAGAAATGTCTTATACAGTGTCTAAAGTGAAAAGATACCATTTTTAGAAAAAGTCTGTCTGTGTCTCTCTCTCTCTCTCTCTCTGTGTGTGTGTGTGTGTGTGAATGTGTGTGTGTGTGTGTGTGTGTGTGTGTGTGTGTGTGTGTGATAAGTCATATCTCAGAACCCCAACGACCGATTTCAATGTTCTAGGGCTTGAAATTATTCTTTTCTAATCCTTATAGTGGCTCGAAACAAAAAATTTAAGTAGTTATAACGATAATTGATGGTAAAAAATTGATTTTTTACCTTGATAAGGGTAAAAAATTTATTATGCACAGTTTACAATGATCTCATTTGCTAGGGTATAAAAATACCTTTATTTTCCATTTTTTAAAGTCATGATCAATTATTTTGTTTGGTTTTTATACAAATTATAATACAATTTTCGGGAAAAAAAAAAATTATATCACTAAAACGAATTAACATATTCTAGAGATTAAGGGCTAAGAATTGGGTTTTTGCATGAAATTTTCTGTTTAGTCCGTCAGGTAGATCATCAAAAAATATTTGACACGTATTTTTTTATTATTTCATACAAACAAAAAATGACTGAGATATAGCACATACAAGTTCAGGAGTGGGGGCTTATGAATTCGTATGTGCTCCATCTCCGTCATTTTTTGTTTGTATGAAAAAAGAAAAAATACGTATCAAGTATTTTTTATGATCTACCCGACGGACCAAACAGAAAATTTCATACAAAAACCCAATTATTGTTTCTATATCCTTTTATTATTCCAGAAAAATTTTTTTAGTTTATACCGTATTAAGGTTGTTATAACGATTTTTAATGGTCAAAAACTGGTTCTTCGCCTCAATAAGGGTCAAAAATTTACCATGCGAAGTTTATGTTCTCTATCGCTAAGGTATAACAATGCTTTTATTTTTAATTTTTCAGGGTCTTAATTGGTTTTTTGCTCAGTTTTTATTCAAAAAATAACATTTTCGAAAAAAAAGTATCATGTCTCTAAAACGAATTAACATATTCTAGAAATTAACTGCTAAAAATTATTGTTTCCATATCCTTTACTGTTCCGGAAAAGATATTTGAGATTTATACCTTATTCAGGTTGTTATAACTATTTTCGGTTGTCAAGAGCCCCATTTCACGCCATTCAAAAGGTAAAAAATTTACTGTGCAAAGTTTGAAAAAATTTATTTAGTAGGGTATAAAAATACTTCAATTTTTAATTTTAGCTATTCTTGATAAGTTACTTCGTTTTTACTTAATTACTAAGATTTTTCTGAAAAAATTGTTATATCTCTGTTATAAATGGACTTATTGTAGAAATCAAGGGCTTAAAATTATGGTTTTTCATCCTTTTAAGATTTCGGATAAAAAAATTACGTTTAATACATTATTAATGTTGTTATAATAGTTTTTGTTTGTCATAATCAATTTCATGCCCTTGTACAGGTCAAAAATTTCTCATGCAAATTTTTAAATAGTCTTATTTCATAGAGTATAAAAATACTTTTTTTTCGATTTTGAATTGTCTCAATAACTTATCATGTTTAGATTTTATTTACATAATCGAAGATTTAAAAAAATGACATGTTTTAGAAAAATAAGGTCTCAAGATATTGTTCCTGTATCCTTTAATTTATTCTGCAGCGTCATGATAAGTAATGTTGTTCACTTTTTGTATAATTACATTGTACTAAGATTTTTCTAAGAAAATAGTTATATCTCTGTAACGAATCAATATTTTTCGGAAACTAAGGTCTCAAAGTATTGTTTTTGTACTTTTTTAGCGGTCAAGAAAAAAAAATTAAGTTATACACCTTATTAAGTAAGTTTTACATCACAAATTTTTATTGGCCTAGTGCAGAACCAGTGGCGACACCTAAAATGCGATACCTGTCGGATCAAATCGGCGAACTCGGACCCCCAATTTACGTGAACAGTATCGAAGTAATTTACTTCAACAATAAAATGAGAAGCGTTCACTGAATAACTCTTTTGTGTTCATAGTGATACATAAAGGAATTCTGAATCGAATAAACGTAAAGAAGTTACGTTTAAACTATTCATGGAAAAATTCGGCATATTTGAGTTATGTTCTGGGATACTGTCGATAATATATATAGCTATACTCGGCCGTGTTGGTTATGCTTCCACTGGTACCCGCTACTCACGCTGCAGTAGTTTCGTGTATCCCTTTCCTTCAGCTGCACGAGGCCAATAGTCAAAAAGAATTTTCTACCACATTAAGAATGAAAAAAATCTTATATAAATTTACAGAAGTATTTACGGGTAAAGAAAAATTAAATTAAATTTATCAATAGTTCCATCTCATAGAGCATTTAGGAGATTCATTACATCCATCAAAGTACTTCTGGAATGCTTGAAATTAAAACTCATGGTCAATGAGTATGTTTTCTACCTCTGTGCCAAATTTCGTTATAGATTACTGCAACAAATTTTTAGAAAAACAATTTACAAGTACGCGTTTTATAAATGGCATATTAAGGAGGATGAACCTTTTTTACCCAAAATCACATCATAACTTTCTTAAATAACTTGACTCATAAACAAACAAATAGCAAAAAATTTTTAATTATTATTCTTTTAATTGAACATATAAAAGATGTAGGTTTCTGCAGATTTTATCGAGATATTCCTTCATAAAGTGGACTAGTATATACGACAGAAATAGTGTTGGTTAAAGCGTTGTCTGCGAAAAACAAGTAAAAAAAAAGTGAATTTGGGAAATAATTGGAAATGAAATGAGATAGTATTTTTCTACATTAGAATAAAGTAATAACTTTTAGTGAAAATTTTATGTAAAACAAAATGTTACATCCAAGTTAACATTAAAAACAATATGGAGCAGACAAAGATTTTGTTATGCTCTGTCCTACAGGCACTACCATGGGCACTCATATCAGCACTTAAACGGTTTTTGCCGTTTTTGGAGTGAAAAATTTTTATTTGATCTTGTCAACAGTTATATTCTATAGATAATTAAACAGCTTCATATAATTCAGTAATATTTTAGCTACAAGATAGTTATATTACGTATATCGATTTTAGTAATAAGGTCTAGTTATTTGTTCAATTGTTTATGATTAAAAAAAATTTCAACAATATTTTTTGTACCATTCAGGTAACAATTATTATCTCATTTTCAAAATAATTTCACATTATAGAGCATGAAAATAGCTTCTTTTCACATTTTGTATCATTCCAATATTTTAATCAATTTTTTTTTCGTTAAATAATTGCAGACGAATGTTGTTGAGGAAGCTTTGTGCTAATTAATTGGCAGCGGTTTTTTTTACATTGACCTTCTCTGATAGAACGCTGCTTTTATTCAAGTGAAGTTACAAAAGGAGTAAACCAAGGTCAACAGACGTTCGTATGACTTGTTGTACAATAAAGAGGTCCTGAGCGTATAATGCGCCTCGACCGTGTACTTTAAAGTACACATGGATTTAAAGTTCATCAAACCACATGCCATTGTGGAGATTAATTTTGACAAAGTGAACGAGTACTTTATTTTCTAACACTTTTATTTCATCTTCAACTGCGCAGGTGCCGACTTTTGCGTACGAAAAGCGTCTATCGAGAATCGAGACTCTTCGCCTGGCAATAACTTACATCGCATTCATGGGCGAGCTCTTGCAGGGACTGGAATCCAACGCCTCCAAACAGGACTACGTTCCCCGGGAATATTACCTGCCACCGAGTTAAAGACGGCGGGGGTGGGGATCGATGGGTAACCCGAAAACTATCTTGCGCCCAGCTTTTGGTTTTCTTTTTGCGAAAACTAAAAACGACACTAGAAAATAAAAATATTCACTACA
Organism: Copidosoma aretas; assembly: GCA_030522625.1. Classification (NCBI taxonomy): domain Eukaryota; kingdom Metazoa; phylum Arthropoda; class Insecta; order Hymenoptera; family Encyrtidae; genus Copidosoma; species Copidosoma aretas. Next base: position 23,905 of record JAPYYV010003166.1, read on the forward strand.
GAACAACGGAAAAAGAACAGAAAGACACCGATCACTGATTCGCGCGAGACATGTCGCTGGCAAATCGTTATCTCGGTAAGTCAGGCACCGTTTCTCCCTCGCGAGAGGAAGAAAAAGTGCGCGATCGGTGAATCACTTGAGAAAGTAATACGAGGCTATTTAAATTATATCCATCATTTTAAGATAATGAGGCCATGCCAGTACGAGTTGCTTTTCGATCGATTTGTTTATCCGTTCGATTAGTGTAATGAATGTTTGTTGTCGATTGTTTTGATGTTGTGATGCGAATGCGTAATGTATTACATACAAAGTATTAATTTTTGTAATGATTTTATTTTTATAATTCAATTGCAGTACAATGTATTCCTCAAACTATTATTTTTATTATTAATAATTGATTGACTAACAAACGTATGTTCTAAAAAAACGTTTTGAATTTCTGACGAATTTCAAACGTACGAGCGATTTCCACAATGATTACACGAAGCGAGTAATCAGCAACTGTGAAAAATGTAAAAAGCACGGAATGTATGTCCGGCTAATCAATATATATATATATATATATATAAATGTAGTATTGTACGGTATTATACGTATATTTTTATGGGATGAAATAGTTGACACACGAGCGCACGATGATAAATTGGTATGTATCATCACGACTCTATCTTGTGAATGCGGGGCTTCTAAATTGCATAAGTCCACCTATCTAGGATCTAACATTGCGCGAACGAACGATTACAATTAATACTTGGAAATAAGACGCATTACATTTGACATTAATTTCATAATCGCGATGTCTTCCAATTATAACTGTAGGTGTGATTATACAGTGTGCTAAATCATTAGGATTAAGATATTGCTACTATTAAATGAATGTATAAACATGAAATAAATTTAATACGTCGACGTGCGAGTTCTATAATGATCACTTAAATTGTGTAATAATCTGTACAAAGTTTGCATCACACTCGTTGGGAATCACATAATTTTCGGCATATTACACAATATACACACATCAGTTTCACAAAGACAGTCTCACTGAGTACATCAGTATGGCAATTATATGATTAAACGTATTAATTAGACGTATATATTTACAGTATATATACAACTTGAATTTTTACACATATGCCTTGGGAATTTTGATCAGGGCACGAGACCTTCGGTGGCAATGATAATTTTATCCATAGTCATCAGTTTCTCAACCTCCTTCATTTCTACGTCCCTTTTCCTCTTGTTCTTCCTATTGAAGTTTGGATCGTTCCACTCTTGGACCTCGCCGCTGCCAAAAATAACGAAAATAATATTAGCAACTACACCTACGGCAAAGATGATCCAGTACACGAGCCTCCATTCGCTTAGAGTCTGATTTGGCGCCAGTACCCCGACAATGTACGGTCCACCAATGCCACACAATCCTGAAAAACGGTTTTTTAATTTTATCTTTGTTATAATTTTTTTTTTCTGTAATGGAAAAAAAGTCAAATCAAATTAAACAACTTTATCTCTAACTACATTATACGCCACAATCTCCTAAAAAAGTATGTTATCGAGAACCGAAATTTTAAAATATATTTTAGAGAATTATGCCATAGAGAGGATACAAAATAAAACCCGTATCATGTGAGTGTAGTCATCATCTCTGCTGTACAATCTTGTTTGTGTACAACCTTTCTTTACGCTGGAAAAAGTTACGCGAAAAAAGGCATAAAATTTAATAATATTTACCGAAACTTATGCTTCTACACTTTCAGTCATCAGTTTACTTGCAATAAAGTTTTAATATACTTTTGAAAAGCAATCGAGAGCGCTCTGAACAAGCTAATATTGATATCAAAACTTTAATCGTAAAAATGACGAAGTAACACAAGAAAGCTTGTGCGGCTCCAAACGGATGAGCGTTTGGGAGCGTATCGAGTACGAAACATTATAAAAATATATAGAAGGAGACGTAAGCAAGCAAAATCGCCTCGAAAAGCACATAGCGCATTCCTAGATGATCATTTCTAGAATTTGTTCCTGTAGAATACATAAAGATCTGAAAATTCATACACGCAGTCTGAAGCCATGTACACACGTATCATGTTCAAACATAATTTGTTTATTTAAATTTTGTAACAAACTCATTTTTTTGAGGTTTTACAAAATTTGGGGAAAATTAGATTATCTCATAATGATTCCTGATTTCAACAGAATTCATTCGCTACTTTTTTTTTCATTCGGCCTGTGAGTCGAAAATTGCAGAACTGGAATCTCACGTAACCATCGAACTAGCGCAAGCTTCTTTCGAGCGCGATTCTTTGCCATTCGAACAGATATTTTAACATTATTTCAAAATGATCGGTACGAGAGAAAGCCCAAAGTATAAGGTTGCAGAACGAAAAATAAGTATTGCACGCATCGGATCGAGATGCCGGGGAGAACTTTTACCCGCGGTACAAATATCACGCGATAATCGTACGGATCGGTGCTGGTCTGTGTGCTACAAAAATCACAGGGTATGAAGTACACGCACCCGCGAACCCGTGACTGATGGCCATGACGGTGCCCGAATAGTTGGGCGCGAGATCGAGCACGTTGGCTTTTGTCCCGGGAAACCCAGCGGCCAGCGTGAACATGACCAGACACGTGGCCAGGACGAACCGGAACTTGTCGCATCCCGCGTACGACATGAGCATGATGCAGCCCACGTTCGCCCCGAGGCCCAGGCTCGTCATGACCTTCCGCGCGCTCGTCAAGGTCAGATGGCCCCGCCCGACCAGCCAGTCCGCGATCCAGGAGAACAGCAGGCAGGCCGCGAGTATCGTGACGTTGTTGGCCAGGTAGAGCAGCCCGTTCTCGTCGACGCTGAACTTTAGCACGCCCATCGTGTACTTGGGCAGGTCGGTCATGAGTATCAGGCCGCACCAGTCGCGGCCGACGGTGCCGGCGACGAGGGCCCAGAAGGGCCCGGATCCGAGGAGGTGGCGCCACGGCACTGGGGGCGGATCGGCGTGGGTCTGGCCCTCGAGCTTGGCCCCGAGCTCCCGGGCCTCCCTTTCGGAGATGAAGGGGTGTTCCGGGGGACTGTTGTAGCAGAGGCCCAGCCAGAGCAGGTACCAGAGCAGCCCGAGGCCGCCGAAGAGGTAGTAGACGCCCTGCCAGTCGATCAGCCGGATCGCGGAGCCGAGGCCGACGGAGATGACGAGGATGCCGAAGATGGAGCCCGAGAAGACGAAGGTCGACACCTTGGAGCGCTCGTCCAGGGGGATCCAGTGGGAGAGGAGGACCGAGAGGGCCGGCTGGGTTATGCCCTCGAAGAGGCCCATGAGGATGCGGAGGAGGGTGAGACCGGTGGCGCCCCCCAGGCTGATGGAGAGGGGGGTCAGGACAGTGCAGGCGGCCGTGCCGGCGAGGCCGAGGCCCAGGGTGTGCTTGCCGCCGTAGCGCTCGGCGAGGATGCCGCCCGGAATGTGGCTGGCCACGAAGCCGTAGTAGAACGAGCCCAGGATCACGCCCTGTGTATCAGGGAGCGAGCGGTCGTTCGTCAGTATAGGATGGTGATTCGTGGTCTATGATGCGTTTCAAAGGGCAAAGTTAAAAGTGTTGGACAAATCGTTTTACTTTTCCACGGCAATATAATAGTCCGTTGTAGGAGCAACAGATTTTTCGCGTGATTTTTCATTTTAACTTTTAAAAGCTTATTTCGTTCCTCGAAGGGTTTTCCGCCACACTATATCGATTACAATTTTTTCAACATCAAGTCCAAACAAAGAAAAACTAAGAAATATTTCAAAGGAATGATGGTTTTTTTTCAACGTGAATTTTTATCTAATTCAGTGACATTTCAACGCTCCAAGTGGTTTTAAAAACCATACGATCAATTAAGAGCTGTGGAGGAGTAGAATTAAAGACTCCAAGATGTCAGGTCTTCTTTGGAGCAAAGTTTCGCTGAACTTAACGTCAGCCTAGTATCTTGGAGTCTTTATTTCTGCTCCTCCGAAGCTCTCAATTCATCGTGTGCTAATTTATGCACAAACAAAACGTACTAGTGAAAAAATTGTTTCATGGCACCCCACTTTTTTATGACATTTTAAAAGAAAGCATTATCCATTGATTTCATCAATTATATGTATAATTAAAATATGGCACTGATCGATGAACATCGAGATAAATTTATTAAAATTACAATACCGCGTAATAATAATGTTTTTCGTTCTATAGTATCACGAGCAAAGATGAAAAGCCGTATAATTTTGCATGAATTAAGCTGCTTATTTATGAGCACAGTCATTTATTAGTGACGCAAAGACAATTTTACTAGTCATCGTTGCTTTAGTAAATTAAGCTACCGATGGATTTGTTCTTTTATTTTCGTGCGACGCTCATAAATAATTGTTCATCGCTAAAAAGATGCCCCTCCTTAAGTACGCTGCAAATATACACGCCAATGTGTACAGTGCAGTGTGTACATACATATACACATACGTTTGGGTAAATACTGATAAAACCATTTTCATAAATAAATCCGCACAACGCTTGTGAATTTGGATGCTCAATATTGACAAGTTTACAAGTCAGCTCCCAAACGTTGATTTATAATTACCGAATGCTAATAATCTAAATTATCGGGACATAATGCAATGAGTTAATTTGCTTTTCTATGCAAGCTTGAAAAATCGGATAAGTCTAAAGAATCTAGTAAACTCTTCAAAAATAAAAGATTATGTCATAAAACATTGTGTCATGAAAAATTATTTGATACTAACATCTTTTTTCATCCATTCGTGTACTGACAACTTTGAAACAGTAGTTTTTTGAAAAATTCACCCGACCTGAGTGTACTCGCTCCAGTCGTACGCAGCAGAATCCGAGACGATGCTCCTGCTGCTATTGTGCACGCTGGATGCGACGGTGATGTTTGGCCCGGGACACGTGTCGTCGTAGTGCTCTGCCGAGTGCTTGACAGATTTCACCATCTTCGGGATAGTTAGTGGTAAGCACATGCGCATCGCGAACGCGCAGAGAACCGACAGGAAGCACATCACCGCGAACACCCATTTTTGCGATATCCTTGAACCTGCAGGTTGTGCGTGAATAATTGTACGAGTTCTTTTGGCACGGTGTATTGGGAAATGCACATTTTTTCGGCTCGAAAAAATTAATACCGTTATTTTGTCGTCTTGCTCATATAAATTACATTTCAATGCAGGATAGTTTAACGCTTCACTCCTACTTCCTTTTAGACTTACCTTATTTTCTTCCTTTCTATTTTTCATATCTTTTTATTCGACTATTTCTCATAAAAAATTGTTTTACCTGTACGCTTGCACAATGAAGAGAGTCATGGTCCGGAAGAGTTTGGGGAAAAAGTAAACAAACAGCATGTCAACGACACTCAAATTTGTTTGATGAAAATAATAAAAACACCAGAGCAAAACACTTGACGGGACAACACTTGAACTACATCGAGTTTACCATGACTAAGTAATACATACCTGTGCCACAACAATAACAGTACTTTTTTACAATGTTACAAAAATTAATAACACCGAACCAGAAAAATTGCATACTGTTTATGAATTATTAAAAAAACAATAAAATTAAAACAAATAACACACACACACACACACATTGAATTTGAAAAACAACATATGAATACAAGCACTCACAGAGATATTTTATTCCCCACGACATTTCACCCTTGTAAGTACGAGCGTGAACCCTCACGCCGCAAGCCGCAACGCGCTACTCGTGCGATCGGTTCGAAATCGACAAGATTCGAATCTAATCATCCGAGCGGGAGCGATAGTTATAGGCGCATATGTAAAAAATTCACGATCGCGGCGAGTAGTGGGTGTATAGCTACATACTGAAAAAGCTAGAAACACATCTATACACAGCTGTGTCAACAGGCTCATGATATTGAGAGACCGCAACTTTGTCGCTACTTGATTCAACTGACGGAAGGTGCCACACGTATCTTTTCATTTAAAAATGTTGAAAAGTGTGATTGTCATGCTAATAAAGTGTCTTAATTAAAAAAAAAAAAAAAAAAAAAAAAACGTATTTAACGAAGATGGCTCGTTAAAGATATTGTGCAACGCTACCGCGAGCGGAACGACAGTTTCCTCGTGTAAAGTCTCGCTCGCAAAGTTGATGGCCTTGTAAATCAATGAGCGATGATCAATAAAAATTTATATATGACACTAAGATCCGCAGTGCATCTTTTGAAACTGAAAACTCATTGCTTGAGAACGTTTAACTTACCGTATCTGGCACTACCTGCTGCAGCTTCGAGAATTTCAGTGCACGGCGCGCAACGTTCACGTCTCAAGTTTGCGTTCGTCCTCTCGTAATCTTGATATTTATTCATCAATTTATTATAAAAATTGTATTTACTTTTTTCAAATGAAAAAGTGTAAAATCTATGTTGTTTGTTATGAAATTCATACAAAATAATATCGTACGTTCGTCATTTGGCGCGATTATTATAATACTTTAATTTTTTAAATCACCTTGGTATAATCAATTAAATGTCATTTTTAAATATGATCACGCTTATGTTACATAAACTCATAACTTAATTAGCGAGCAAAAGATTTAGATATCCTACAATTACAATAAGTGAGGTAATTTTTAAAAGGTGTATTTAAATTTATAATTTTAAATGACACCTTCATCTTATGTTTCAAATTTATTTCAAACGTATGTTTATTTTATTTTACGCACACATGAATTTATAGTGCACATTCGATACACAGCTACATGTCAAGTTTACACAAATCCATATGTTCATACATTGGACCCTATTCAAGAAAATTTTAAGTTGAGAGCAGGCAAACGCTAATTATCGACGGGAATGCTGTGCCGTGCATACCTTATACTGGGAAATTTATGGTAAACACATTTTCATAGTTTTTGTTATAGGTAAAATCAAATCCAATCAAGGTAATGTTTTAATGTTTTATTCCTTCTGAAGCCACTACTACGTACAGGTATTATTATTAGTAGCTCCTTGCAGTATTAATAACTCTAATCCATTCAATAAATATATAGTATGAATCTGTAGATGTATTAGGTTAATTATATTTAAGCAAAACGATGCATTATATGATATATTTGGTAGTGAAATAAATAAAATAATATAGTTATGGTATCTGATTTTTCACTTATTACAAAAATTAGTGCTTTTGAACAAGCTTTAAATTATGATAAATATTTGTGTAAGAGCTCACTGATTCATAATTTATATTCAAACCCAGACATGCTTTGCTGAAATTTTTATAAAAGTAATTTCCAATTAGCTGAGTTTTTTTTACATTATAGAAGAATGTAAACAAATGTTAATACCCATATTATGTGCTCAGTAATGCTTTAGCTGCAAGGTTTTTCGGGTAGGAAAAATCTGATCGTCTTTTTTTCATTCCATTTTTAACTAGCGGCTTGATGTATGCAATGGGTTACGCCTTTGCATATAAGGCACGATCGTTACATTTTAGGATGTCTTTTATAAAATATATGTTTGTAAAGTATATAAAATTAGATACAATGACAGCCACGTTCTCCCTAAAACCATAGCGAAGACTCGTGCAGTTCAGATTTTCTAATGCTATTTTAAATAAAACCAGACAGTCCAAGTGCTGGCATCTCAAAACGAGTGTGCTGATCAATCTGGAAATAGGAACGTTGGCGGAACTTGAGAAGACAAACAAAATGCTGCAAGAATCATGACGATCGAACAACAATTTGTCAAATAACAGAAAAACACCATTAAACAATTTGTATGGCCATCCGGAGCCTGCCACTGGGACTAATTTTCAAGCAGTTGGCATTCATAATACATGTGTCCTGCAACTCTGAAAATTTGTACGATTGTAATACACATGTAGAAGATTGTTTTAAATCGCTTTTTAGCCCTGATTAATTGATTACTTGTGCTGATTTACATGACACATGAAAATTCTCCTTCTATGAAAAAATTATGCAGCATAAGTTAACGTGCTCGCATTTTAAAACTGGAACTTCCCTACATACATATAAGTAAAATGCTGCAAGTTGGGCTTGATTAAGTTAAAATAAGATATCAAAACCGCGGTGAAACCTCGATCACTTTTTTTTCGTGGGCGAGAACATAAGGCACTCCGTCAGTATAACGATCGTGCCTAAAAACTACGACTCGCGGACAAGAAGCACCGTTTGCAATATTATTGAATGGAGATTTTTCAATTGATGCAAACTTGTCGTTATATAGCTAATAATAATTAAAGAAGAATACCAAAGATTATGGCGATGTTAAGTAGTAGCTTGTCAATAAATTCATGTTTTTATTTTTTTTGCTTCCTCATAGAATAAGCTTTGTATGGATAAGAAAATAAGTTTTGGTGAAAGGATGTTAAAATTCTTTTATATAGTGTCTAAAATTAAAAAGTTCCATTTTTAGAAAAATCAGTCTGTGTGTGTGTCTGTGGGTGTCTGTAATCAGTCATATATCAACTAACGGTGGATTTAAATGATTCAGTCCTCAAAATTTTTGTTATCTAATCTTTATAGTGGCTTGGAAAAGAAATTTACGATTTATATCTTATTAAGGTTTTTATAAAGATTTTTGAGCGTAAGAAAACGATTTCGGCTAATTTTTGAGTGAAAAATTTTTAATTCGATTTTCTTAATAGTTATACTTATCTTGCAGAACATTAACATAGATTTATTTTTCATTTTGAATAATATTTCTACGTTATTTCGTTTCTTTTTTATCGAAGAAACGCTACAATTTTTTTTTTTTTTTTTTGAAAAATTAGTCATATCTTAGAAACCCTCTAACTGATTCCCATGATCTAGGGATTTGTTTGTTTTTATATTTTTATATCAGCACGGAAAAAAATTCAAGTTTTATAAACTATTAAGGTTGTTATAACGATTTTTGATGATGAAAAACCATCTTTTTATATTTTCGGGGTTTCAAAAAAAATGTAATTTGATTCTCTAAATTTTTATTTTTCATAGAGAATTTAAATATCTTTACTTTCCATTTCGAATCATTTCTCTGCGTCATTTCGTTTATTATTTATGAAAGATATACCAAGATTTTTATGAAAAATTAGTCATATCTTGGCAACACCTCGAAATATTTTAATTATTCAAGTATAAAAATGTTTATTTTCTTATTTTTATAGCGTTTTAATAATAAAAACATAGTTATGTATCTTATTTAGGTTTTTAAAATGATTTTTTGAATGAAAAAAAATTGGTTTTAGATGTTTATTGATTGAACAAATTATGAATAAATCTAATAAATAATTCTATCTTGTTGAACAAAAAAAACAACTTTATTTACCATTGTTCATCATTCTGATACACTATTTTCTAATATTTATATTATTGAGGTGCAACGATTTTTTTGAAATATCATAACTCTAAACATGCACGATAATTCAATAATATTTTTGCTGAATTTTCGTTACATTTCGCATATTAATTTCAGTAATAATTTCGAACAATTGGTTCGATTGTTTTCAAAATAACATAATTTTAACAATGTTTTTTATACTATCAAGGTTAAAAACTTTAATCTCATTTTCAAAATAATTTTACTTTATAGAGAATGAGTGGCGAATCCTATTTTTCCTACCGAGGTTGTACCAGGATTGCAAAAGTGCCCGTGGTAGGAAAAGTTTTTGGAAGCTTTTTGAGGAAGCTTTTTTAGTTCCTATATAAATATAGAAGTAAACATTTTAATCTCTGTATCATCAAAATCTGTCGACGGATTCATAAGAAAAAGCTGATTTTTCAAAAAAAATTTAGTATTTATTCAATAAAAAAAAAAAAAAAAAAAAAAAAAAAAAAGAAGTATAATAAAAAAAAAAAATATATAGAAAATCAAACTTTAATTTTTTCCACCCCGAAAATAGCAAAAAACCGCTTTTTGGACATAAAAAATCGGTATAACTACCTTAATGAAGTATAAAACTGGAATTTTTTTTTCGAGCCCCTATGAGTGTATGAAACGGAACATGTTAAGACTTGGATCATTAAAATCGGTCGGAGGGTTTCTGAGATATGACGGATTCCATACGCCGCACCCACACACACACACACACACACACACACACACACACACACACACACACACACACGCACACGCACAAACACACACACACATTTTTAAAAAACGATGTTTTTTCATTTCAAACACTAGAAAAAACATTTCTGGCATGGTTTTAAAAAATCTTAAATTTTTACCTGTACATAGCTTCCTCTATGAAGAAGCAAAACTTTTTTTGCATGGAATCAATTCTTTTATCAAAAGTTGAGAATGACTTTTCGAAATATAAAAAAAAAGCCAGTGGTAAAATAACGTTTTTTTTATTATTTTAAAAACAGCTTAACTAATTTCGATTCTTTAAAAGACAGAGTGAAAGGTTATTTACCCTTTAAAAAATATAATTAACTAAAATATAAAGAAAAATTTTCTCCTAAATTTTTATTGTAAAATTATTCAACTTCCCAAGAAAATTAAAGTATTACTATCACATACGAGAATGACTATTATATATACTCGTATAACTGGTAAAGATTTTAATAAATTATGTTGGTTGGTGTTAAATCAACGAATTTTTTAAGAAAATAACGTTGACAAATGTGAATTCGCAAGAGTAATTTTAACTTTTCCAAAACTAAAGTTGTTTATTCAATTACTTCAAAAATAGTAAAATAAGGTAATAAAAAACCATTTCCTGAAAAAAAAAAAATATAGAAAAAGTAAAAATTAAATTTTATGTTTCAGTTAAAGTGATTAAGAAACAAAAAAAATCGGGGCTACCAAACACACACACACACACACGCGCATACACACACACACACACACACACACACACACAAACACACACACACACACACACACACAGAGAGAGAGAGAGAGAGAGAGAGAGAGAGAGAGAGAGAGAGAGAGAGAGAGAGACAATTACGTTTCGAAAGAGTACTTCTATTTTAGTTTATATTGTAATATAAAGAAAACATTCGAGATTTACATCGTATTATCGTCACTTTCTATTTTTGTCTGTTACAAAACTTGTCCTTCGAGCAAACCAATAATTACGGAAAATTAAAAAATTTTAAGATTACAATTTAGTTTTGAATGCAGACTTACTATCTGAAGGTCAAAAAAACAGAAAAACAAAATTTTTAAAGCTTGAATCATTAGAATTGCTTGTCAGAATCCTGTGATACGATTTATTACATGCACAAATATACGCATTAAAATAGATTTACTCATACAAACGAATGAGGGAGTAAAAATAAGCAACAAAGAGAAACAGGAATTTTTTATAAATTGTATATTTCGGTTAAAAAATGTTATCTGGGGAAATATTTTCAATCAATGCAAGGCTTCTTAATGAGAAAGCAATATTTCTGACAATTTCTCATGTACAATTTCAAAATAGTTTAAATCTAATATTTGAAATATGCCTATTTGCAGAAAGTAATATAAATTTTGATGAAATTATATCTGTATAAAAATTAACATTACGAAAAAATTTAAACTTTTTAGATAGAAATTTTTTTTAATGAATTGAAATCAACAGAAACTTTGGAACTTGCACATAATTAATTTAATTGGATCTACCAATACTACAGGTGTCCATAAAATATCATCAATATTTAAATAATTTGTTCGAAATACATTTACGGGTAGGCATAAATTACACCCTATAATATACTTATACTTTTTGAATTATATGAGAGTTAAATAAATATAGAAGAATTTTTACCAAATTATCAGAAATTTTGATAATTTGACCCGTTCCGAAGCACAAATATAAGACAATGATTTTTTAAAAATAATTTTACCGATGAAACGTAATGCTTTTTTATTTTTGTGTTGCTATACCGAAGTCTTAAAATCATTTTATTAGATTCACGGGTTCGTCAATAAACTTTTAGTAATTGATCAACATGTCATTAAAACTAGAAATAAACAAGTTTCAATTAAACGTGTGCAAAAATGTTTAAATACCCAGACACATTTTTGTCTCAGAAAATCAATGTTTCTCATCCATTATGTAATTTTTTTTTCAGTCATGTAGCGCCCTTAGATGACGCTTGACATTTTCTTTTAGGATCCAGAAAGGAAACGATATCGAAAAATTTTTCCATGGCGTCAAAAGATTTTGCAAAAACTCTCCTTACATTTTTTTCTTATTTAGGACTTGAAATTTTGTGCACACGTTATGAATACATAACAATCAAAAAGATTTGTTGGCATTTGACAAAGGCTTTGGATAATCGGGTGACAAAAGCGGTGATAGGTCTGTAAAGAGCTACATCATACTTAATACTGCGATTCTTTACAAAGAAAATCACCCAAGTGCGTTCTTGAGTTTGATTAACATATCTATCTAGTTGACGATGCTTTAACTACTTTAACAGATAATTGTGATGAAGTTAAACATACTTATTTTCAAGATAGAATTTCGCAGAGAGTCGAGGTAAAAGAATCCGTAAGCCTGATGATGAAACTTATCGATTACTAACGATGAATTTCTCCAAATTAATATCCTCAGTCGGGAACAAAAGTCCGATATTCCTCAAAAACTAAGAGTCTTACAACTGTAACACGTACTCACACTTTAATTTAATTCTATAATCAAACCAGGCCGCATCACCGATCCATCCTCAGTTTACCGTCATCAGTCCCAGCTCCAGTTCTTTGACATCCGCCGTTCCCTCGGCCACCCGTTTTTTCTTCTTCAAAAACGTCGGATCGTTCCACTCCTGCAGCTCCCCGCTCCCGTAAATCAAGTATACCAAATTCGTGACGACGAAAAAGCCAAAAACTATCCAAAACACCTGGCGCCACTCGCTTATCGTCTGATTGGGCGTAATAACACCGACGACGTAGGGCGAAATGATGCCACCCAGCGTTGATATGCCATTGGCCAAGCCTTAATAGTATTACCGGAAAAAGCGAACAAAGTACGTTGTACTTAAACAAAAAATATAAACAATTTCAATCACAATGATTGAAATCTTGACAGAAAAATTCTATTTGGTCCGCGGTCAGGTATAGATTATATCAGGAAATATTGGAAACGTGTTTTTTGTATTTTATTTCATACGAACTATGCTAGATATTGTACATTAAAGTTCAGGGGTGGGAGTGAAATACGTCATGGACCGAAGGAAAAGATACGCGTCCAATATTTTTTGACAAACTACCTGCAGACGGACCGAGCGAAGTTTTTTACGTATTTTACGTATTTGAATTAAAATTTCTCTCGGTGCGTTTCACACTATTTCCCTACAATGCTCGTAATTTAATCTCGTTTTCCTAGGAGTAAATAAAAAATCGGCTCACCCATGACCGTCCCTGCATAGTTGGTCGAGAGATCGATCGCGTTGACGAGGATGCTGCCTATGGCACAACCCATCAGGGCCATACCGACGGTCAGCATCGCCACGGCGAGGAGTCCGTCGCAGCCGGCGTACGAGACCGCGACGACGAACACGCCGGGGCCGATGGAGGCGATCGTGCAGCCGATCTTCCGGGCGGCGCTGATCGACACCGTGCCCCCGGCGATGAGCCGGTCCGAGAGCCAGGAGGCCAGACAGCTCGTCAGCCACATGCTCAGGTAGGGGAGGGACGAGAAGTAGCCGTTCTCGCGCACGGAGAACTTGAGGACGCTCGACATGTACTTGGGCATGTCGCTGCAGATGGTGAGGAAGCCCCAGGCGTTGCCGATCGTCGCCACCATGAGGGCCCAGACCGGGGCAGAGGTCAGGATGTGGCGCCAGGGCGTCGGGGGCACGTCCGAGTGCGTGTGCTCTGAAAGATAGTGTAGCTGTACACACAGACCTGACAGCACTCAGCGTTGTTTCGACGCTGATTGAAAACGTTGATGTTTATACTGCTTTAAGGTAGTTGCGGGTCGGTTGAGTGGTTCTCAACCTGTATGGTTCACTGAATAATCAATCATTTTCATAATAATGATTGACAATTATAATGCAACTCAACACCAACATATCAACCGGCAAGACTTTCAAATTACAGATATTACAAGAAACATTTTAAAACATCTGTGAAATCCAAAAAGTTGAGAACAACTTCATCGCTATGTAGATTATGCACTAAAAGCATGGCAAATCGTATCAAAATTAGAATGTTACAAAAACGACACGGCTATAAACGATCCAAAAGTTAAATCTTTCATTTTTGCAGGTATCAAAAATAATACATTAGTTTTTTTTTTTTTTTTTTATTCTGTTGAGCGTCTTTTTTGAAATCGATTATAACGTCCGTTTTTTATGCAGTTCGCTCATACTTTACATGTCAAAATGTGTAACTTTGAAGTTATATACCTTTAAAACGGTACGGGCAACCATTGCAAAATTTTAACTAATAACGTATAAAAATATTACGAAGTGCGATTCAGCGTTTGGAACACTTCTGTTGAAGGTCGATTTTGGACCAACTACCTTAAGTTAAGAAAAAAACGGTGCATACGTCCGCGATGAACTTCGCTTGCGGAAAAAGAAGTTGTCATCTCACGTTGCCCAAGTTTAAAAATTGTAACGCTGCCTTCATGTTTGTTTAACGGTGTGCAGGAGGTTGTGTTCAAATCACACTAGGATATGATTTTTTCTTTCTAGATTTTCGTCATAGAAAAATCTAATTAGAGTATTTTTAATAAAATTTGTACTTTCTAGACTGAAAAATCATCAATCATTAAATATGGTCGTTTGAATATACGTACAGTGGCACTGTGATTGGGTGTAACAATCACACCACCACTCTGTTCGCTTGTACGCTGAGAACGATTATTGATTGATAATTTAAACTCGTCCCCAAGAGATCGCTGATAACTGTTTTAAAAACGAAATTAAAAATCCGGGGGACGCTGATAATTCTACCAATTATTTATTACACATTGTTTCTACTACATTACAACGTTGGGATGTTACATTGTAACAACGTTGTAACTCTCACTCGTGGAAAATGAAGTTGTAATTACAACGTTAACTGACAGTTGAAATTACAATATTATTTGAACGTTGTTTGAATATCATTTTTACCACCTTATAATATTAAAAAATAAAAATGTTTCAACATTTTCAAAACGTTACGCCTGTTCGCGGCGGCAGCCTTCGTAAGCAAAAAAAAAAAAATTGTAATCACGCCGTTGAATAAACGCTAAAATCAAAACATTTAACAAACGTCAAAATCACTAAGTAGTAATTGCAACGTTTTAAAAACGTGTTTTACAATATTGCTTAACAAAGTTTTCGTACATTTTCGAAAATCCTAATGTTGTGATTACAACGTCATTTCAACGCTGTCAACTAAACTAGTCCACCCAAATTTTTTATTCAGTATGCATACTCACTGAGCTGTTCCTTCAGATACTTCTTTTCAGCCTCCAGAATAAAGGGATGCTCGCTGGGCTTGTTGTAGCAGAGCACGCTGTTGAGCACGAAATTCAGAATTCCGAAGCCGCCGAAGAAGTAAAAAACGTCCGGCCAGCCCACTGCGGTGGAGTATTGGAGGATCAGGCCCGAAACGGTCATGCCGAAGATTGTGCCCAGCGGAGCCCCGGAGAAGGCGACGGAGCCTGCCTTGGCCCTCTCGCTCTGGGGCACCCACTGCGAGAGTAGGACGCTGATGGCCGGGTACGTGGCACCCTCGCAGAGCCCCATGAGCACGCGCAGGCAGACAAGGGCGGTCGAGCCACCCCAGAAGATGCAGCTCGGGGTCAGGATAGTCAGCACGGCGGTCGAGAGGATGCCCAGGCCGAGGGTGTGTTTGCCACCGAACCTTTCGGCGATCACACCACCCGGCAGGTTGGTGAAGAGATAGCCCCAGTAGAAGGAGGAGAGTATTATGCCCTGTATGTTTTTGGGGTGGCTATTCGTTATACAGGTTTACATGGTTTTTCGGCATGCATAGGTTCCGAGAGACCAATAAGGTAAAGTACCCTGTATTCGGACACATAATTGTAAGCAATCGACTATTTCTGAGTTTTTAGAAATCCATCTGTTTAACAACAAAAAATGACTAATGTACGAAATGGTCAATCCTGTTTTCTATCTACTAAGTAACAGAAATTATCATTTTCAACCGTATAATTATTTATAATTCTATTATAAAAGTATGTTCTAAAACCCCAATATTCGGACAATGCATTTTCAAACAGTCCGAATATGGGTGCCTTTACGATGCAAGGACCTACATTCGGACAGTGGCCTACATTGCTGAAATGAGGTTATGGCAGATTATCATAAACTGCCATACTTAATTTTAAGGGCTTCAATTTTGGTAATCTACTATTCCGAAAACAGCAAAACACCAAAAACCTTGGATCGGAAGAGAAAATGTTTTTTTAACCATTCATGCAAGTAATTCGATAAACATTTTGAATTTTTTCAGTTGGTTTGGTATTGTAGATTAAAAATAAATTTTTTTTTCCTAAAGTTAACAACAATTTTTTTTATCATCGTCACTGTCCGGATATTGGTCCGAAAAATGCTGTTGTCCGGATATAGGGTACTTTACCTTAGGAGGCTCTCCTTTTCATAACAATCAATAGAGAGCTGTCTAATGAAATAATAACCTGGGTATATTCGCTCCACTCGTACAATTTTTTATCGACCATTGTCTCGTTTTTGTTATTTGCAGTGCTGTTAAAATTATTGTAAATATCTGGGCAAGTATCGTCCATATATTCTACACTGTCGGTAGGAGGTGGAACCATTTGGGTGATGGCTATCGATAGGCAGATACGCATGGAGTAGGCATTGAACAAACCGAAAAACGCCATGAATACGATTACCCATCGTTGTGGGATAAACGAGCCTGTATCGAACATAAAATATTGATATTGTAAATGATCATAGTGACTTTGATCACCTCTAACAGAGATGCATACAACTGAAAGAACTACTTACAACAGTTGCGTAAAGCTGACATTTTAGTTTTTGCGTATGCTGTTGCGATTGTAGTTTATAATGGTTGTGACTAAAAAAAAAAAAAAAAAAAAAAAAAAACAAAAAAAAAAAAAAAAAAAAAAAAAAAAAAAAAAAGAAAAAAAAAAAAAAAAAAAAAAAAAAAAAAAAAAAAAAAAAAAAAAAAAAAAAAAAACAATCAATTAAGGATGTTGGTCAGAGAGCAGGACTATGTAATTATTGAAAAATCATTTTACAAAATTGTCCAATGCTTCGGCAACCTCATATTGCCATTTTCAGGGCTACCTTTTAAAAATTACATTTGTACAAAGGATGCTTAAATCATACATATATAAGTGCCTTTGGTGAACTAAACAATTTATCTTATGTTTTGATGAAAACTTAATTAAGTCGAAAATTCCAACCAGTTTATACTTTATCTTTAATTAAAACAGTACCACGAGAATTCGTAATATTTATTCCAACATACCACAAAACGTTTCTAAATCGTTTAATTTAAAACTTAAAAACGTTTCTCCCAAGAGCTCAGAAACGTGTAATTATGGAGTTTAACTACACCACACTAAAACACCTTAAAAAAATAAAATATATATTTTTAAATAATTTTGATAATAAATGCATGCCTTTTTGATGCGCGAAAGGCAAAAAAAAATCAGTTAATTAGGGTGATTTTTTTTTTTTTTTTTTTTTTTTTTATATATTTGAAAAATACAAAAATTCTTGAGTAATTCTTTAAATATATTTCTAAACTATGAGTACAGAAAGCATATACTACAGAAAAACACGATGTTATATGCATGGCAGACAAATATTCCTGTTGTTGATTAACATATCTATTAGTGTACGTAAATATGACTTATAGTATAATTCTAGTATTTCCTAAAGTTTCTTTGTTATTGGATCATAACAATTAAAAATATGACTCAGTTTGTTTCTATTAACACGAATATACTGTCTGCCACACATATATCATATTTATGTACTATATGCTTTTAGTATTTATAGTTTAGAAAATTCTTGGATAATTTTTTATATTTTCAAAATAAAAGTACCAGATAGTATAAAAGTGAATTTTCATACAATTGTAACACACATATTATAGTGTTTTTTGTACTGCATGCTTAACATTATGAACAATACATCGCGGAATTTGTGTTTCAACGTTACTTTTTTTAGACAAAAAGAATAGATGCATGTTTTCATATAATCTTCAAAATTTTCCATTATGAATGGAATAGTTTATTGAATGATTTAAAACATTAAATTTACTTAAGAATTCATATATTTTTCAAATGTAATAAAAAAAAAATAAATAAAAAAAACACCCTAAAAGACTGATCTTTTTTTTGCCTTCCGCACATAAAAAATGCATGCATTTTATATCAAAAGCATGAAAAAAACATTAATTCTCATTTTCAAGGTGTTTTAGATTAGGGAAGTTAAACTCCACAATTACCTTAATACAAATATAAATCATTGAAATATTTTTTTGATTCGACGATGTACTCACTAATCATTATATATACAATTTCTATTGAATGCAAACTCAATACGAAAGTAGAACATCGCATTAAATCCTAAGAGTGAACGTAAGACGTAAAATATTATCAGTGAAAGATCAAAATGTTTCCAAATAACATTCAGAAAGTAAATTGTCTAAACACATATTTGTACTTCCCTAATTCAGTAAAGATGGAAAACAAAAATACTGGTTTTTGTATCTTATAGTGATGTCATTTATATTTACAGTATTTCATCCACTCTAGACAAGTGATTAATATACTCGCCTCTCATCCCAGCGGAGTCAGTTCGTGTCCCGGGGTCAGGCTTTTTTTCTTCAAGTTTTACTTTTATTGTTGTCATTATTTATGGATTTAGGTATTGCTAAAAAAATAATTTATTTTTTCCTAAATTTGCACTAAATTCAATTAAGTTTCAGAAATATTTTGGAAACGTTTCTGAAACATATCATATAACTTATGCTGAGCTCAGCAACGGGCACTTTACGGTTTTAAAGATGTTTCAGAAATGTTTCTCAGCTCTTGGGATAAATGTTTGTAAATTTCAAATTAATTTAACGTTTTAGATACATTTCAGAAACGTGCTGTACTATGTAAGTTGTGTGATACTGATGAATTCTCGTTGTACTGTTTAAATCAAAGAGAATGTATAAACGGTTGGAATTGTTGACTTAATGTTTTCATCTTTGAATTAGATAAATTTTTTAGCCTCAAATGGAACTTATCCATGCATTATTTATTCATGCTTTGTACAACTTTAATTTTAAAAAGTTATCCCCAATGATGACAACATAAGGTTGCTGAAATATTGGACAATGTTGTAAAATAATTTTTTAATACATGAATAGTCCTGCTCTTTCAAGAAGTTTCTTAATTTATCATGGAACAAATATCCTGTTTTTAAAATAATTGTTTTTTCTAAATTTTTTAATAATTGGTTTTGCAAGAGAATAGTACATTTCTTACCTAGGGTAGAAAATACGACTACCACACCCGAAAGGAGAACGACATTTTATGCCCGAGGTGAGAACAGCATTTTTCGTACGGAGGGCAGAAAGTGCAATTTTCCTACCTAGGGCAGATAGTGCGGCGGAGCCTTTCTGCCCTCGGGACGCATTTTCGGCCCTCCTAATCACTTTCGGTCCACGGGCAGGAAGCCTAGGGCCGAAAGTGATTGGGAGGGCAGAAAGTGTTTCCCGAGGGCATAAAGGCTCTGCCGCACTTTCTGCCCTAGGTAGGAAAATACTGTTTCTGTAATATATGTAGCAAAAACATATTCAAGAACAGAAGCAGCGGCATTTTTCAAAGTAATTATATTGTATTGGCTAACTACTTCATTAGCGTGGGCGATATTGTTTTCTCAATCAGGAAACCCATACAAATTGTTTTGACATGCTCTAATGTTTTGAAATTTTTCCCCCCTATTCTATCGTAGAATATCCAAAATGTGTAAAATAAATGTTGTGTTTAAAAGTGGATCGTAAGCTCTCTATTAGTGCGCCTCAATATTTATTATCTTTTTAGGAAAACCGTAAAACTGTCATTTTTTATCTATCTTGCTATCTCTTCGAGATTTAGCGTTTTTCTGTTTTTTGAAGTTTATGTTGTCACGAAATCATTTTATAGTACATTTCCTACCTAGGGCAGAAAATACCGTAGGGCGCGGTTGTTGTTTATTTATGCCCGAGGTGAGGATAACATTTTTTGTACCGTGGGCAGAAAGTGCAAATTTCTGCCCGTGGGCGCATTTTCGGCCCTAGGGCAGAAATAAATTTTCGGCCCCCGGGGCCAAAAATATTTTCATGCCCGTGGGCCGAAAGTGATTAGGAGGGCCAAAATGCGTCCCGAGGGCTGAAAGGCTCTGCCGCACTTTCTGCCCTAGGTAAGAAATAGTAGATTACGTACGAGTTTGGAAAGGCTTAGATTTGCGGACCGAGTGGTTTGCGGCCCGAGCCGAAGGCGAGGGACGTAACGAGGTTCGTATAAAAGCCTTTACGATCGAGTTGCGGAATCTATTTTTCCACCTAAGAGCCAAAATCAAGCGGCGAAGGTGCTATTTTGAGGTTAGAAGGTGGAAAAACTAATTTGGGCACATCTACACCTCTAGCACAAGCAGAATTTTTTTCAAAATTTTTTTATTTGATTCCATAAAGATATAGCCTAATACCTGAGTTGTGATAGTCTTCATACGGGCATAGAGACATATCTGTACTATAAAGCCACAGCCAGCAACGTTGAACGAGTATATATATATATATATATGTGGCGACTTAAACAACCCACGCTAACCAAGCTTTCCGTTCCACTCGCTAGATGGCCAAACCTGCAAGTAGCTTTCCCGCAAGCAGGGCTGGATTATGCCTTTTGCCGCCCTACGCCAATATCATAGTGCCACCTTCTTTAGAAGAGCATTTTTTAATGAATTAAAAATTTTATGAACAATGTAATGTTTCATAGTTACTTATCATTGATTAAGTTATATTTTCCGGCATAATAAAAACCTGGCCTAATTATGTAAAAAATTATTTTTGTTGTATGTATATTATGGGAATTTTTTACACCCTCTAATCTCTGAAAAAATCAAATAAAAAATTACCTGAAGCTCTGGGCAACGTTGATAAAGCATGATTTTTTAAGGAGTCAAATATAAAACCTTTATTTATAAACCCTAAGGCTACTACTACAATGGACTGTGTTTATCCTTACGTTTACATTGTGCTGTCTATATTTTTGTGCTTATTGGTTACTAATATTAATGACGAAAGATAATTTTTACTCTTGCATCGAATTGGACATTCTTTACGTATACTGTTAAATATGGCGAATAAAGACTAAAGGAGATTTATCTGATCATTTTATTAACAGAAAAAACTCAATAAAGAAGTTGTGCTCACAAATAAATACATAATAAATGTTCTTACAAAGTTGGGAGACGATATAAAGCCTAATAGTCAAAGTATATTGATCATCAAGAAATTCTAATATAAATAACAGAGCGATCTCAATAAAAATTTAGTGTGAAAAAAAATTCTGAAATATTCTTTTCATCTAAACACTGATTTACTGCTTATTCGCTAAGGCATCAACGATTATTTACTGAAATTTATTATTTCATTTGATGAAATCAAATGGTCCCTGGGCCTGAGGGCGCTTGCGAAGCAACGCCCGAGGGACTGTTGGGACGGCCCTGGCCAGATGCACATGTGTGGAGAAAATGCTGTTTTTCCTACCGAGGGTGTACCAGGGTTCCAAAAAGGCCCGAGGTAGGAAAAAGCTACTCTTCCACGCACATAGGCAATAATGCTAGTTTTCGAATGATTAAGCAAAAAGGTTACTTTTGAAATTAAAAGGCAAGAAGGTTACTTTTCAAAAGTAATTTTTTTTCTTCATATTTTGAGTTGGTTACACTGATTTTTATGTATTTTGAACGAATAAATATAATGAAATAATTCTTGCACTCATAAAAACTATAATTTTTGTAGAAACTTGGGTTACTCAAGTCACCATGTCAATTTTAATAAAATACGTTTATTCTAAAAAATAAGTAAATCTACAAATAAGTAACTACGTTAACTTTATTTCGTGACTGCGTCAAAATTACTTGGTGACTTCAGTTTAATAATAAGAAAATTGATTCGAAATCAACCCTTTATTTACTAAATATTGTAAATCTTCTTTTTTCTTTTCGTCCAATTGTAATTTTTCATTAAAGCATTATTTATAATTTGTTTTGACCTAGGAACTTCAAAGCGTGCCCTATCACATATTCTACAGTACAAACAGAAGGCACGTACTTGAAGCGTACCAACATTTA
Organism: Copidosoma aretas; assembly: GCA_030522625.1. Taxonomy (NCBI): domain Eukaryota; kingdom Metazoa; phylum Arthropoda; class Insecta; order Hymenoptera; family Encyrtidae; genus Copidosoma; species Copidosoma aretas. The sequence continues at coordinate 46,180 of JAPYYV010003166.1, forward strand.
CCATAATATATTTAAAAATCCAACTCAACTTTAAAAAAGTTTAATTTATTGCAATTAATTGACTTTTAAACGAGATACCGTTTAATATTTAAAGTATAATCTGTGTAACCAACTCAAAATATGAATAACATAATTTATTTTTGAAAAGTAATCTTCCTGCCTTTTAATTTTAAAAGTAATCTTTTTGACGAATAATTTGAAAAGTAACCTTTTTGCTGAATAGTTTGAAAAGTAACCTTTTTGCTCGATCATTTAAAAAGTAGCCTTCTTACTTACCTATGTGATTTGAAAAGTAGCTTTATTACTTTCGGCCGACGAGATGGAGAACCGTCGATTAATTTTTTTGATTGTATGTACACAAAAAAGAGCACGTAGAGTTCTTCTATAATATATTTTTTGAAATAATAAAACAAAAACTGTACCTATGTTGTATTATTTTATTACTGATAAATGGTTTAAAACGTATTTTGATTCATTATTAATGTTATTTTGAGAAATGATTTGAAACAAAATTTTTTTTCTTGGAATATATTTCTTAAGTTTTAGAGGAAAAATAGTAGTTTTCGTCACAAATTGCAAAGCAACGCCTGAGAGACTGTTGGGACCCCCCTGGTGTTGGATGCACACGAGTGGCGAACGTTATTTTTCCTACTGAGGGCACACCAGCCTCTTAAAAACGTCCGAAGTAGGAAAATAAATTTTTTTTATTCGTGCCGCCCCTGTCAGCAGTGCAGCATGGCTGGCGTAGGCGGTAATATACGGAAGCGCCGATCGGCCACCATGTAGCAACCTTGCTAGAGTGCCCAATATATCTCGATTATCGATGAGGAAAGGAAACCCAGATTCCTTTCCTCATTAAAGTGTCTGTGCTTGTATCGTATGACTGACATTAAATGTTCTTGAATCTAGCTGTAATTCAATAATGCTGATCAAATAACAATGGAACCATGAATTTATGAATATAGTCTGTTGTTCTTAAACTTCTAAAAACTAAACGTATGAGTTTTAAATGCCATCAAGCCAAACCTTAGAGAGCATTCAAACAGGAAGGTTAGTTACGTGAGTTACGTCGACTTTTCGATTTACGATCTAATCAAGCGTGCCCTTTGATTTCCTAATGAACTGTTGAACCTTTAATCGTGGATAATTTCCGAGATAATTTCTTGAATGGATTCAACCAATAAAATCTGTTGTCGCAATCTTAAAATTAACAGTAATATTGTTAAAATGTATGCTTCTCATGAAATATGCTTCGATTGCGATATATTGTTAACTCGACTTTAACGTCAATGTAACCCTCTTCCTGTTCGACTTGAAGGCATTTAAAACTCATTCGTTTAGTTTTTAGAAGTTTAAGAACATACTAAATTTATAAATGCATGGTTCCATTGTTATTTGACCAGTATTGTTGAATTACAACTAGATTTAAAAACAATTAATGTCAGTCATACGATACAAGCACAGGCACTTTAATAAGGAAAGGAAACCCTGTTATCGATAATCGAGATATATTGGGCACTCTAGCAAGGTTGCTACATGGTGGCCGATAGGCGCTTCCGTAGTAATACGTCCCTGCCCGCAAGCGTACTAGAAACTTTTACTATATATCTAAGATTGAAATATAGTGCTGCGTTACGCGGGATCAAATTTAATACCCGACCCCTCTAACATGGGATTTCTCATGTCAGGGGTTCCGGTATTAAATTCCTGCCAGAATCACACTGGCCGGAATTTAATACCGATCCCTCCAACATGGGTTTTCTCGTTTCGGGAGGTCAGGTATTAAATTCCGGCCAGCGTTACGGTTTTTCTTCGTTAACCCCCAGTGCCAATGCCAAGGCGTGCCATAAGAAGCATAGCTTCAAAAATTATAAAAATAAGAGGGAGTTTGTCTGAATTACAGATTAATTTGGGCAAAAAATGTATAGTTTGTATTGTTAACCTATCGAAAAAACGTTTCTGTATTTAAAGGTAGAAGTCATCGGAACCTGAAGAAAAAATCAAGTAACGATTTATCCAATCTTGAGTTAAAATCTTAGAATTATGTCAGACATACATACAATTTTAATGTATAGTTAATGACTTTATGCATACTTTACGTGCTTCTTATAGATAAATCATGCTTGATACTGTAGGAGCCAACTATTCGTTACAACACAACGAAACAAAAGATTCGATATTTCAAGGGCGCTGCTGCCCTCATCATTGTGACCAATCATGATTCATTTCATGAACATGACTGCCACTGCCCATAAAATTTAGCCCATACCTCCATGTAAGCGCTGTTACGAATGCCAAGATTTTCTCAACTTCAATTGTTCTTACGAATCGGATCAAATGTTTTTTTTCTTCTTTGACTTGCTTTTTCTCATTTTTTCAAATCATTACGATTCAGCCGTTAAAATTTGTACATCCAGTCGTTAATGCCATTGTGTTGTGACAAATTAGTATGTACTTACTATTTTTTTCAGCAACATTTTTCAATCATAGATTTGGATTTTATTTAAAAAATAGAGAATAAGCAAGAGAACGAAGAAGAAAAAAAATAGTTGTTCCCTCTCAGAAGAATAATAGCCAAAGAGAACATTTGCCTTTCTAATTGCTTGTGTATAGTCTAAGTCTGCGTAGAAATATGTAAGGCCGGTATTGCCCTTGAAATATCGAATTATTTCGTTTAAATAAAAAAATAGTTTGCTCGTACATTTTCGAATTTAGTTTTTTCACTTTTATGAATTCCATTCATTATTGGAACAAGAGACAAGGAGAAATAAGTTAATGATCATAATTAAGTTGCAATTTTTTGTGTGGGTGGTGTTTTTGAAAAATGATAAAACTTATAAAAGGATGAATCTGACTGATTTATTCAACTATTTTTGAATATTTCACATCTTGCACGAGTAATATTGATATTACTTCTCATACTCGATTCTACACGAATTTTCATCACTACAGCTAAATCCTTAAATATACATCTATTTACATTGTTAAATGATAGTAGATCGTAAAACTTACGGCACAAAGATCTTTTAAAACGGATCCACAACTATTTCTTCGATGAAAAATAAATCACGAAAACTGCATTGAAATCCACCAAGAATAAAAAAACAAGACTCGCAATGAAAAATCACCCATCGGCCCGCGCGGTGCTCTGCCCAGACAGTGACTGGTCAAACTGAAATTCGAGTTCGAGTCATTGGAAACAGACGCACCAAGACTTTTTCCGTTTTTACTTGTAGATAAAATGCTATTTGGAAAGCACGAAGCACCAATTTACACACGTTCGTTCGTGAAGATAACGTTTGATATACGATGCAACGTCTCACACACATACGCGTATTGTATTTTTGACGCTCGCACAAATACACACTCCATCATTAACAGTATAATATACCTCTACATACTTATTGCACAGCGATTTAAATTAAGTATTAGGCACAACATTTTTAATAGTTTTCTCATATTTGTACATGTTTATTTTGTTCTCTACATACAAAAACCTAATCTCTTAACTGTACATCGTTATATCCTAGCTCAAGAAACTCGATAACAAAAATATGCCTATTATTTGTACCAGAGGCTAATGAACACTTCCGTGAAAAAGAAACGGACAAAGAAACAAACAGTACGTATCGTCGACTTTAATCTAATCTCACGCGCGTATTACACATGAAAAAAAAATCCGAAAAAAAGGAATAAATACTCGATCGGCCTTCTCAAGCATCTCCTGCACCACACAAAGGAACCCCGTGAGGTAATGTAGTACGTAACTTTTCCTAAGGATCTGGGCAATCACATTCTTCTCTTAAATACATCTTAGGACGTCTTCACGATGATAATTATCTATTTGATGGAAAAAATTTATTTGGTCCGTCACATAGATTATCAAAAAATATTAGACCCGTATTTTTCTTTCTTCTCGTAAAGAAAAATTGACAAGGTTCGAGCTCATCAAAATTTCAGAGAGGGAGTAAACTACGTCATGATCTCGTATATTCTTTACAAAATTATGACATCATGCGTATAACTTCAATGCTCTCCATCTCTGTCAGTTTTTGTTTATGAGAAAAAATAAAAATGCGTGTCCAATCTTTTTTGATGATCTACCTGACGGACCAAATATAATTGAAATTTGTTTTCCATGCAAATAGCCAATTGGGTGGTGTTACGTCGCAGACAAAGTTACGTACTAACACCCCGGTTGTGCTTTAGTATCCTGTGGCACGATTTAAGGGGAGGGAAGTGGCGGTAGTGGGAGAGGGGGGTAGTGTAAGTTACCCCTGGAAGTGGTGAGGTGCGGAAATGTGTTGTTTTTGAAAAATGAATAAATATGTTTTTGAACGCAACGTTATGTATGTAGGCCTAATGTACTTATGCGGACAAAGCTATATAATTGATAATATATATAGAACTCTAACACCTCGGGGGTGCGTGGAACGCATCCATTTTGGACCGTGGCTCACTACGACCTCGCTCGCTTCGTCTAGTTCGCTAATTCAAATTCCATTTTTCGTTGTAGAATGACCTTAAATGTCCGCACAAGTATCGATACACTAGGCCTACACATACATATCGTTGCGTTCGAAAACATGTTTAATTATTTTTCAAAAACAGCACATTTCCGCACCTCACCACTTCAAGGGGTAACTCACACTACCCCCCTCTTCCACCCCCACCACTTCCCTCCCCACAAATCGTGCTGCAGGATACTAAAGCATAGCCAACACCCCTGCTAATCACTTATTGGCCTGCACGGCGAGCAGCTCGACGGCCTCCTTGGCCTTCTTGGCCTTTCGGTCGCTCTTCTCTTTCCTCAAAAAGTCCGGGTCGTTCCAGAACTGCACGTCCCCGTCGGCCCACACGACAAAGATGAAATTCGTCGCGAAGAACACGACCCCAATTATCCAGTACACTAACCTCCACTCGCTAAGTGTCTGGTTGGGCGTCAGCACCCCCACGATGTAGGGTGTAAGTATCCCGGTGAACGAAGCTATCCCATTCGTAACGGCCATCAAAGAGCCTGCATAGTTGGGAGATAAATCTAGCCCATTAACTTTCATACTTGGGAGGGCGGCCCCCATAAGGGTCATGCCTATGGCTATCATGGCGACCACAAGGGCTCGGTCGCAACCTGCGTAGGAGGCCCCTACGATGAACAGGGCCGGGCCAACTGAGGCTATGGAGTTACCGAGCTTGCGCACGTTCTTGGTGCTCATGTGTTTATTGACGATTAGCCAGTCTGCCATGTAAGAGGTGACGATGCTGCCGAGCCACATGCATAGGTAGGGCAGCGAGGACAGGTAGCCGTTGTTCTCGATCGAGAACTTCATCACGCTGGACATGTATTTGGGTAGGTCGCTGATCATCGTTAGAAAGCCCCAGCCGTGGCCGATCATGGCGGCAACGAGGGCCCACACGGGGAGTGAGGTTAGGACGTAGCGCCAGGGGACAGCGGGGGCCTTTTTGTGCTTGTGCTGGCTGAGCTGCTCGTGTAGGAACTTGGCCTCTGCGTCCGAGATAAAGGGGTGCTCCTGGGGTCCGTTATAGCAGAAGACGACCCAGAGGACAAACCAGAGGACGCTTAGGCCGCCGAAGAAGTAGAAGACCCCGGGCCAGCCGGCCTCGCTGTAGCGGAGGATCAGGCCCGAGGTGACTGTGGCGAAGACAGTGCCGAGGGGGGCACCCGCATAGACGAACGAGCCGGCCTTGGAGCGCTCGTCTATGGGCACCCACTGGGCGAGCATGACGTTGAGGGCCGGGTAAGCGGCGCCCTGGGCCAGCCCGACCATCACGCGCAGAAAGATGAGGGTCCAGACGCCGCCATACTTGACTCCCAAGGGCGTGAGGATCGTGAAGACGGCGTTGCCGAGGATGCCAAAGCCGAGGGTGTATTTGCCGCCGAAGCGCTCGGCGATCATGCCACCAGGTATGTGAGTGATGACATAACCCCAATAAAAACTGGACAGTATGATACCCTGTAGAAATAAGAGATGTTAATTTTTCCACCAGTAAAATGATGAAAGGATGATTCTCAGTAAGGCCGCAGTCACATGGTGCAGGATAGAACGTGGAGGATAGAATTATCCCCATAAGCTGCCGTGTTAAGTCTGTCCTGCAGCGCAATAGGTCTACCCTGCAACGCAATAGACTTAACACAGCGGCTTTTACGGGGACAATTCTATCCTGCACGCTCTACTTATCCGGCACCATGGGAATGCATCCTAATAGAGCTCCGAAACAGACTCTGCGCAATAGAACGAACCAATGACAGCAAAACTGTCAAGTCCGCTATAGCTCTGATTGGCCATTGCGCAGAGCCTATTTCGGAGCTCTATTACGCACCATGGGACCAAGGTCTTAGGGGAAAAAAGTTTTCATCCTGTTTGGTCCGTCAGATGGAGCATTAAAAAAAATATTGTTCACGTGATTTTTCTTTTTTTGCATGAACAAAAATTGACGGAGATAGAGACATCACAGTTGAGGAGTGGTGGAATTTTCAACAAGCGTGGCGTCGTGTGCCCCCCCCCCCCTTTCCCCACTTCGCAGCTCTGACGTTCTCTACCCTTGTTAATTTTGTTTGTAAACAAAAGTCTAATAGTTTTTGATAATCCATCTGAAGGACTAAATAGAAAAAATACTATCATATTATACATGTACTGCGCGATATTCTATTATACGTGTTGTATCATCGTCTCGGTTGACGTAATAGCGCGACGCCACGGCGATATCGCATTTCTCTCTCTCTCTCTCTCTCTCTCTTTTACGGTTTTTCTTTTCCTTTCGCTAGACGTATGGGGGCAGGGGGGCAGAGAACTGCGAGTGATAACCGATAGCGCGTGGGGCTCGGGAGTGCGTAATGCGTGATCGGCTTCGACTTGATGTGTTCATGAACAGTTAATCGCACACGCACGGTAGTTACATTGTGTGTTGTGTAATTGTACGTAAGTCTTATAATCGGATAGGGACCTTCAACTTACCGATTATAAAAAGTTAACCAAGTGCGAATCACGTGCAATTTTAATGTATTCTGTAATATCAACAAACGTTTGAAGAACATTAAAAGCAAAAATTGGAAACATTTTTGAAAAAGTCTAACAAACGCTTTATGGTAGTTTTCAAAACGTGTAGGCGTCCGTTGCTTGACGTTATTAAGAACTGGCAAACAATTTCTTTGGTGCTCCCACTCTCGAGTAAGCAATTAACGGATAACTGTAGTTGACCCAGGAAGTTTGATAAATGACTGACCAAAGTCAGGCAGTTAGAAGAATGTTGATTTCGACTTTTTTTTCCATCTTATCTACCGGCAGTTCGCTAACTGTCCAGGCAGCTAGAAAACTAACGGATTCTTCAAAATGCCTACGACATACATGTGTATTTTACTTCGAAATTCCTTAGGAAATCAGTTTGCGGATGAATACTGTGTCAATAGGTGGGAGTCTGCGATATTCTGTTTTAATTTTGGCGATAATTATCTTATTCGGGTATTGAAAAAGAAAAATAGCTTAGAACTTCAAATATCTTTTATAAACATTAGCGCTAGGAGAACGAAATACGAGGGCATAGAGTGAGGAGACGCTGGAAGAGGATGGGGATTTAAAAAAAGTTCCAAATGCAGAAATTACAGGAGAGAAACTACTTATGAGGTTGAGAAAAATAAAAAAATAACAAATCGGCGGGAGAGGATGGAGAACCCGCAGAATGTCACAAAAGGTTAAGGGAAGTCCGGATATCATCATAGTTTCCTATCTTACCGATCGAGTTTTTTGGACTTGACAACTTTATTACATTATTTATTTAAAAATAGCTATTTTCTCGCGAAAAGAAGAGTGGACGTTGGATTCCTAAATTTCAAAGATTAAATAAAGCCCACATTTGGATAAATGAATTGAGAACTCGTAGAGTAAAATAGAAGCCCGTATTATGCATCCTGTATCACTCATCTGACATCGTAAAGTTATCTAGTCAAAATAACTCGATCAATACGATAAGTAACTATGATGATATCCCGACTGCTTGGGTTTAGTTTTGGTTTAAAAATTAGCAGGGCTCTGAAATGGGGTATTCAATAGAGCAGGGCTAGTAGAAGGATAGGAAGTTGCATGGACGTATCCAATACATAAATCAGGAGACAAAAGCGATGTTATTTGCCCTGCGAAGAACCAGTGACGACGTCTGACATGAGACACCTGTTGGATCAAACTGGTGGCTTTGCTTCCTTTATTTTCAATATTTCAATGGAAAGTATTAAAGTAATCAAAGATAACAATAAAATGAAAAACGTTCAGTGCGTAACGCTTTGATATTGTATGCATGAGTGAATTTTGAATCAAATAACCATAAGAAAGTTGTAGTAAAATTATTTATATCATCATTCGGCATGTTTGAGTTATATTTTAGATACTGTCGTTAATATATATACAGCCATACTCGGCCCTCGGCCGTGTAATTTGTGTTTACACTGACAGCCGATACTCACGCTGGTGTCGTTTCGTCTATCCCCTCTCTTCAGCTGTACTAAGCGAATAAACTACAGAGGAGTATCATTACCTATAGATGTAGGTATAGGGTACAGAGACTATACAGAGTGCTTATTGGCAGGAAGATTAAGAAAATGGTTAGAGATAAGTAAAAAGTTGAAAAAAAGCCAAGCGGGATGCAGAGAGAATAGAAATACAAGAGATCATATGTTTACACTGAAGAGGGATGAATTATATGTAGGTTTTATAGATTTTAAAACAGCATTTGATTTAAGAGAAGCAAGTGATTAAGGACAAGTTTCTCAGAATGATAGAAGACATATACAGACACACAGAAAACGAGGTTATAACGGAGGAAGGACTAACAAAATGGTTTAAAATTAAAGTGGAGTTGGATAAGGATGCCCATTGACTTTATGCCTGAGCTCATTTTATATTTATTTGTAATATTTGGAGAAAGAATGGGAGGGAAGAAACGAAGGGTGTACAGTTGTTGGAGGAGTAAAGGTTTTTAGGCTAAAGTTTGCGGATGATGCAGTAATAATGTCAGATACAGAAGAGGATCTAGAATAATGCTGTATAACTTAGAAGGATACTTCGACAAGAACAGACTAGAGGTTAACACAGAAACCGAGTTATGGTCTTTAAACTGTTTCTTGATCATTCAAGTATCGTATATTTATATGTGTATATTACATGGTAAAATAACTGAATATGAATTATTATATTAATCATTATATAACCTGTTATTTTATTACAGTATATACACGTATACGTTATTAAAAAATACTTTAAGTTTCAAGTGTAATATAAGTCTACTTACGAAAGATAATCTCTTTATTTCTTAATCTGTTGTTGATCGCTCACTGCTCAGAATAATACGAGTTTACTCGATAAATGACTAGATCCCACTGTTAACAAAACATGTGTGTGTGTTAACAAAATACGTGTTCACTCGATGGATGACTAAATCACACTGTTAACAAAACAGGTGATCTGCGCAGCTCATTGCGCAGTATGGAGTGCGCAGCTTAGCTATGTCACTGACCACTGACTCAATCAGCTTACTAAGCTTACAGTGTGATATAGTCATTTTTCGAGTGAACACGTATTGTATTGAGCAGTAAGCGATGATTCCGCTTGTGGCAGCCGAGTCGGATAGACGTGTGAGCCGCGCTCTGCGCGAGCGCGCTCCGTCTCGATCCTCCACACCGACTCGGTAGCAGGATGACCGGAATCCTGAGCTTTTTTTTTTCTTGCTGTTTTTTTGTAACAAATTTCTTTTCATTAAATGTACAAAGTGTTTGAATTGACAAATGTGACGACTTAAGATAGTTAGAGAAATGGTTTTTCTGGAAAGGTGGAAGTAACTGTATAGTGTGATCTGTTACAAAGAGTGGATAATGTAAAGGAGTAGACAGTTAAGTAGCCAGACAAAGAAGGAGAAAAAAAATTTAGTTCAAATTTTTTGACCATAAGGAACCGTGACGAAATTAACCTAGTGATGTTTTGTTGCGCAGAAAACCCATTGGAGAGGGAAAATGCGAAGAAAGTTCGAGAAGATGGACGGGATGTGAAATGGTGAATAAATTTTGAGAAGATGGAATGGTAAACACGGCAAAGGTGTATTAAGTATTGACCAGCGTTGACGTCTCGGAGAGTGTTATGAGCTTGTGTTGTTGGGGGAAGTTTGTTTTGTTAGGGGCTGGACACCGGGGCTCTCTTGTGTAGACTTCTGCCAACTGTTGTGCTTGTGTCCCTAGGGTCACCGCAAGGTAAATTGAGGTGGGAGCACGAGGAAGGGGGGGCGGGTTGTTTTGGTCTGGAACATTCGACGGGACTCTAAGGTTTCAAGTTCGAGGAGGATTGGAAGCCGATGTACATGCATACGCCGAGGTACAGAGATACGGGATTTGAAAGTTTGAAGGACCCCGCGCCTGTGGCGTGTAAGAAACTCTACGCTGGACTTCGCCGCAGTACAGCGCTACGATCACATAAACCCTGAAGACTTGAAGAGATGAGAACTGAGAAGCCAGAGGTGAATCGATTACGAGAGGATCCATAGAAAGGGACTTAAAGATTGGGACTTGGCTGAACTTGGAATATATGAACGTGCTGAGATTGCCATGAAATTGAAAAAAAAAAAAAAAAAAAAAAAAAAAAAAAAAAAAAAAAAAAAAAAAAAAAAAGCAGTAAGCGATCAACAACAGAGTAAGGAATACACTTGAAACTTAAATAGAGTAATTTTTCATAATGTATACGTATATAATGTATACATAGTAAATTTAGTAATTTTATTAATTGGAAATTTGCTTCAGTGTGACTCAACCAGACTAACGCAGAACCTCGAACTTTTGCAATAAAATCGAAATATTTAATAAATGAATTATCAGCCTGATTATCCTGAAAAATCATTGATATGGTTTTATTTAATAAAAATGCGAGTGCCTACCGATAGTTGGCGATACAATAAATATCTTTTAAGCCATAAGTAAACGATTTTTTAACTTATTCCGGTTTAATTTATGCTTCAACTTTTACAAAAACAGTTAAAAATACTCAATGAACATACTGTCAGTCTCATTGTCCTGAAATATCATCGACAATATTTTATTTAACAAAAGTGCAAATGCCTACTGATAATTAGCAGAATCACTAATCATAATGCCATTCGAGCTCGTTTGGACGTGAGACTGGGGATGAAACGGCGTGCGCGTATACGCATTGCCACTCAGGGATGTAGACCAAGAGAGGGATAATCATTGTTTTC
>JAPYYV010003167.1:0-18899 GCA_030522625.1 Copidosoma aretas
TTACGAATTTTTTACAGGAAAACGAAGGGTTTTTAATAAAAGTTACAGAGTATCTTTTTTACGTAAAATGAGTCGAAGAATAAGGAAAAATTTTTTTTTGCAGGCAGTTGTAATTTTTTATATTGTTAATAAAAATTGTTGATAACAATTTTCTGCACATAAATTCCAAAAAACGATCAAAAAATTCGGATTCTGCGTCCAAAAATGCATCGAAATCACTTGGTCGTTCGACTGGAGGACCATCGGCCACGAAAACCTGCTAGCTGCCCCACTAATCACCAAATGAAAACACTCGATTACATTGTTCAATAATAGATAATTTATCCACTAATTTAAAATAACTCAGAGAAAAGCATAGATATGAATCTCTAGCTCCTTGAATCAAAACACCCAATATACTTTAACCTAATATTTGAAGGGAAAACAAATATTACAAGTCAAAAATATTTATTGTTTTTATCACTTGGGTTATTGGACATAAAAATATGATACAACTTAAGTACCTACAACTAAATAAACGAATACTTTTGCACGCTCATAATGTTTATTGATATATCATGTATTCACTAATTAAGAGTATAAACAGAATATTTTATTCAACTTTGATATAAATAACATGCTTTGATATCAATTCTTACAGGAATGGGGCAGACCTTCCGATACATGCAGATGGTGCAAAAAATAACTGGCGTTTGCACACCAAAATAGTGCTGAAATCTAGCAAATTATATCTTAACAGTTATAAGCTAAGATCTCCTAATCGCATACAAGGTCTTTTTAATACAAAATATCATTAGCAATGTTATTATGTGTATTATACTTACTGTTAAGGTGTATTCAACTTTCAATTATAAATAGACAAGGTTGGTTGAATGGGAAATGCTTCTGACAACAAATAAAAATAATCACATTTTATGACAGCTGAGATCTCTATTTGAGAAAAAAAAACTATTATTCTTCGTACAATGTTCTTCTACTACGTCAAAAATAACCAAGTTGGCTCTTCTGAGGCAGGAAATAAAACACGTTAAAGTCTGTAATAACGCTTATTAAATACATATGGAAGAACCCGTAAAATTCAGCGAAACACGGAATCCAACTAAAGTAAAAACCAACCACCGAAGACTAAACAACCGAATAGAATTGCCCGCTTAAATTGTTTATTAATTAATAATTTAATTAGTAATTTTGAATTAAAGCAGTAGTCTATTGTGTTTTGGGATAACGTACATAGTATAATCATACATTATTACGACAATCGGACAGATCAGCCGAAATGTTCTGTTTAAGTAGTTTATTAATATCTTGCTTGTATTTTGTAGTTACACATAATTTTCTATTTTATACTAATTAAGATTAAAATGTCTAAAAAAATGTATAATTTACACTATATATAAAAAATATATAAAATATCTAAATGACTTGATCAATGTCTATTTCAATTATTAAATGACAAAATAATGAAAAATACGATTGTGTTAGTATGTAAAATCTAATACAGTAATATACGATCTTTAAAGAAATTATTGAACAAATTGAAACTTTAAAGTTATTTTAGTTGCAAATTCCATTTTTCGTGAACTATACAGCGGATCAAGCAAAGTTTATGACTTCTACGTATACATAACGTAAACTATGTTTTGATAAATGTCAAGTAGTTATCAGTGAGTCTACAGTTTGTACTATAACTATATAGTTGTCTGTGAAGCGTGGCTGACCCAATGTCAACGTCTTTATTTGCTGGTCATTTACGCATTTCTTGCTCTCCCACTCTATTAGTATCGCTCTTTTCATTCGTGTTAATTTTAATTTTCGAAACTGTGGCGAATTTGACAGAAACGACAAAAAATTCAAAGACATATTGAATCACAAAGGAAGGTTTTTGAGCAAAAAAAAAACAGTATCATGAAAAGCAGGTCAAAATCCATCGATTTCATTATATTTGTTTTTTAGATTTTTCCCAATCCGTACGAAGGAGTTGAGCACAGTGTGCTCGAGCAAAAAATGCGCCTCGCACGCAAGGTAGCTCGATCCTGGTGAACGCTCTTATATACGGAAGCTGGAGGCGGGCAAGGTAGGCATTGATTTTGGAATGAGAAAAAAAAAAAAAGGGGGAAAAATAGATTCAGATTTACAAGTATCATGTTCGGTTTAAATGGAAACGTACCAGGATATATATGACAAATAGAGGCGGGAATAGTTATCCTAGAAATAGGCATAAGAAAGTGGGGATTAATTTACTTTTTGCACATACCAAAACATACAAGAGCAGGTGACCTTAATAATGACTAATCGAATAATTAACGGACTTCATCAATAAAAATCATACAAAACAGGCAAAAAAGATATAGTTATGCATGAAAAAGTGGATAATTGAAAAACGATAGTATTTATAAAAAGAGCAACGAAGAAAAATAAACTTGACCCCATCAAAGATAATTTTATAAAGGAAATGAACACTTTTGTCAATCAGAAAATATGAAAAAAATATATGGTAATTAATATTTTCAGCATCTGTTAAATGTAAAAAAAAGAATAAAGCTGAGAGAAAAATAGAGCAATAATAATAAGATGTAGGTGACTTTAGAAGTTTTTAAGTGATAAACTATAGGATCAGCAAAAAAAGAAAAAAATATACAAAGCTCACATTGCTATGTAAAGAGGAAAAAAAAAACATCAAATGAAGTATTGATAATATCAGTCAGCAATATAAGATTAAAAGATAATAGAGAGATATGCTGGAGAAAGCTAATTTATATGAAAATATAAGATATTTATGTAGGTAAATAAGGCACGACAGTAAAGATTGAAAGTTCAGAAATATGTCATGCGTTATAAATTATGATAATATGTAAAAGTAAAAAGAAATTATAACGAGTTGTATCATGTATAATCAATTACAAAAGTTACTTAATTGAAAATAATGTTAGTACTAATATAAGAGGATAAGAATTTTGAATAGTTATAAAACAAACAAAGTAAATGTAGAAGTTTATAAAAATCTATACATGACATAAATGAAAAATAAAATGAACAGTTTACATTTATTAATATCAAGAAAAAATTTCAAATGATATATTATTATAAACTTATATCGATAATTAATTATAAAATGACCACAGATAACAAAAAAAAGCTCATAACTATTTCTGTAATAATAATCATTGCGTAAATATTGTATTTATATACATATTAATTAAAATTAACCTTAAAAATCAATTAAAGTCATTATTAGTATTAAATTATTAACAATTATCTGATAAATCAGTAAAGTAATTTCGTGTATTAACTAAATCTGTTCAAATTTTTAGCGATATTTTATGAGATCACTTTGGTTATCTATGTTTGTACGCATATATGTGTATTAAAAAATAAACTTTTTCATTCATTTTTAAGACATAAGAATATAAATATTGAAATTTGGGGGTTGGCGCCCCACTAGTATATATATATGTAGGTTTGTGTGCGTATGTATGCGTTCGTGTGCTTCCGAAAACTTGTCACTTCCGATCTTGAGGGACTGTGGTCAAAAAGCCACAACTGCCTTACGATTTCCGCACAGACACGCTGGCACTGAGCCTAGTCTTCTTGCGTGTTATGCTAGGTTCTGTATGCTTTATCCCGACTGTGAGCTGTCACGTGATAGACATACAGCCTACTTGCACTTACAGCATAAACAGTGGGCTAAATACTCTAGACACGTTTCGTGCGTTCACCGAAAGGGCGGTCCCTTGCTACAAAACCATATTTTGTCTCTCCGTGTAGAAAAAAAAAATAATACACAACCTCAAAATCAATATATTTTTAAGAAACATAATGAATTACTTGATGATTTTTAATTGGTTTGGAATGTATACAAGAAATATAGACAAGTCATTTAGCGTTACCCAGAATGCACAATGTACAGGTAAATATTCTATGCATAACATGTGTATATGTTCGTGTGCACTCAAAAATAAATTCTCTCATGAAAGGAAATATATTAGAAGTATATTGATGTCATTAGTTGACATTAAATCATATAGATACTGTTACTATATTTCTGAAAAATTTTCTAAATTATTTTATGTAAAAGTGTTACAAAAATGCCCAAATATAGATAGTGCGAAATTAAAGTGACAGTGAGAAAATAATGGGTTGTTCAATTACTCACCTAATCAATCTACATTTTTTTATATTTTAAATCACATAACCAAACTGGATAATAAATATTATCTTGACTCCGATCTCCTTCTGTCCGAACGTGACCTGCATGGTGATAAATACCACTATCTCGCTTAAAAAAGCTTTATGGTCAGGGGTTGCGTGACGGCTGACAGATCCAAGGAGCGACAGACATCTATCAAAGGAAACGGGATATAGTAGCAGCAGATAAGTTGCGTTAAGATATTAATTTTAGTAGAAGTGTTGCAGAGCTTAAGACGCTTAGTTCGGTGATACCTAATAAATTAAAGTTAGACATATCTGTGTAGATCGTTTCAAAAATAGATTAGGGTAGTTTAAAGTAAAGTCATCGTATTTTTAGCATGTTCAAAAAAGTAGAAGTAATCTACGCAAGTTCTTGGAGAGGCCTTCCAGAGATTGATTCGCGAAATCTCCCTCAGTTTAGGAGAATCAATAGGACTAAAGCATACGAGGAAGATATAATTTTGGACAACAGAAAACTTCACTTGCTACTAAGGAAAATAAAGAGCACGAAGTAGACCAGTCGAATCTTTGTGCGTTATGACTAGATCATAACAAAAGATTGTGCTTATTCATTGAAAAACCAAGACTCAAATGGCGGTTATTTGGAAAGAAATGCTGGGAATAAAACTAGGCAAAGCTTAGATAGGTAAGACGCTTGACTTAAATTAGTGTCAGAAATTTCGTGAGGGATGCGGATAGTTGCATTATTTGCACATAATGCATTTAATTGACCTGAACTTAAAGTTTTAAGAAACAAAGCTATTAAATTCAAAATCGTATCAAATGATTCTAAGAATATATATAAATCAACTTCAAAACAATCCATGTGATATGTTGTGTTCTAAATATCTGTTTAAAAGACCTATCTATTAATATTAAGTTTTAATACATCATAGGGCTGTAATACCGAGCGTCATACTGCAGCATTTAGAAAACTTACTGCTGTAACTAGTCGTAATATATACAGAAACGTAACGAGCAATAAAATAGTTAGTATCGGGTAATTTAAAGAACGAAGAGTTTTTACGCATATTGAGAGAGCCCGCAAAAGTTAAAGCCCGACCAATATATATCTTCCTCTATTATACAGTGAATTAGTGTAGGGTTAGAGTAATAGACTTCCTTGCACCCCCCCCCCCCCCTCTCCATGCCCCCACACATCCCTTTTACATTTGACTACAAAAATTCACAGAATAAGATACAAATTAGCTTGTATCTTGGTTTTTAAGAATGCCTATAATTCCCCCCCCCCCTTACAAATTCGATTGGTCCTCCTAGGATGGCTCCAATACCCTCTACGCCCTTCTCCGCAAATAAAGAGAAAATTCGATTGTTTTTTCCGTTTTTGAAAACCATTTTCCCCCGACAGTCCCCCACATTCTTAGCTAGATATCTTCAGTCTCCCAAAGCCCCTTTATGTCCTCCCACATCCCCCACGCCTCCTACAGCCCTTCGAACTACTCCTTTACTCCCACAGCCCGCTACAGACCCATAATGATAAAAAACATCTCAGGTACTGGCCTCGAGTGCAAACTCGAAATAGCGCCCCCAGTTGAGCAACTTGGAAACGTTTGGTCGGATTACAAGAGGACAGTACTATGAATTAGTTTCCATACTCTTGCAGAGAAGCGACTTTTGAGGCTTGGCTATCTGGCGATTGAGCCAGAAGCATATGTATGTACGGTCCTGTCCTCTTCTAGTCCGACCTATCGAACGATTCCCAAGTTGCTCGACTGGGAGAGCTATTTCAATTTGGCGCTCAAGGCCAATAAATCATTACAGCTTCTAGAGAGCCCAACTACAGTTTGCGTCTTACTCTTCTGTTTGATCTTAAGGATGTTTGTTTCCCATACCTAGTACTAAATTTGTAACAATTAATAGAGCTGTCCGTTGCAAACAGATACTAAAAATATATTGTAGTACGAAAGAGGGATACTGTAGGAGTTCAAATAAAATTATTTTCTATATTTTGCCATATTGCAGCGTTTTCATTGTCCTATTGTTCAATAAACGCTCATTTAATACTGTGATCTTTTTTTATTCTCATTTAAATTTAGATTTGTAAAGTTTGTTTTATTCCTTTAATCGATTTAAGATAGGGTCACCGTGTAAAATTTCCAAAAAAATTATATGTGTCACGAGATCAGTGCAATTGTTTATAACAGAATTAAAGATTCAGACTTTCTCCAGTAAACAATAGCACCTAACTTGTTGGACGTATAATCTTTTTAAAAATTTCTCAGGTAAATGTTTTTTTACAATTAGTAAATGTGAACACTGCAATATGGCAAAATGTATCTTTTTTCCTACTCCTACATTACCTCTCTTTCGTACTACAGTATTTCTTGATTATTGGATTGCAACAGACAGCTCTTACAATTACTATAAATTTAGTGCTATATATAAGTGCCTAGCCTTCTTAAAATACAGTTTGGGTTTTATTAAGATGAAACTATGGTTAAAAAAATTGTGAGAGCTTATATTAATATAAACTATATTTATTGATTCCCTACTCAATAACACTCTTTATTTAAACCCTTTTTTAGAATACATGTATTTCTTAAATAATAGAACGACAGTTGACATAAACCTAAAATCTATTCATACAAATCTTTGATAACATTTGAAACATTAAAGATAAATTCTTTTAAAGTTTAACACTATCATAAAATTTGTAAAGGTCATTCAGCGGTATCCAGAATGCACTATGTGAAGTAAACCTGCTCTGCATTCCATGTGTATATGGCTGGGTGTGTATGTCATTTTTTTTTTTAAGTGTAAATATAATCAATGGTACTGCTATAATTGTTCTTGATGAAATTATAAAGATGATATTAATATTCTATTTTATATCTTCGAAAATTTTATCCTATATTATATTTTCTATTTCTAAAGAATTATACAACTCATTTTTTATACAAATACACTCGGGATTTTTATATCTATATAATGTAACATACAATTATCCGTAGGAATATTGGCGTTTTCTAGTACAAACCTGATTTATCCAAACTTTGACCTTGTGACTTATCAATAGTCATAGAAAAAGTTTATTGTAAGAGAAATTGTTCTTGATATAATATAAAGGGTAAAGAAGATGAGGCGCTGGTATTCAAAGTTATTCTTAGAATGAATACCCTGTTTTCGATTTTTTTACCTATAATAATTTCAGCTATGATATTTTCACCTATGATATTTTCACCTATGATACATTACTCTTGGATAATCTGTTTAATCTGATTTTTGTTTTGTTACACGACCCTTCTGATATACATACATTTCTTATTAACATGACAATCTCTTTTAGTTTCAAACTTAGTTAATTAGCTGGTGAGGTTTTCTACTAGAATTTGAACATTCCATTAGTAAATTCATGTACATATTTTCATCAGTTTTATCTACTCGCTTATAAGTTGCACAATCTGCACTAAAATATGTCGCATAAAACGCCATTGTTTAGGACCTTAGTTTTGTAGAAAGTACAATCAAATAAATTCATCAAATATAGCTTTTATGACTTTTCAGGTACTTTAGAAGAAATTTATATTCATAAATACACATTTACCTATAATACCTGCTAAGTTTAAAATTACGCAGTATAAATCGTTCGTGCATTTTCCGCGCTTGCCCAAAGATGTCAGAATCGCTCCACAAATATAGACGAATTCGGAAACAGTATTTTGATATTTATAAAAAAACGACCTGGTATACAGTACACATTTTTACAATAATCGATTATTATAAAATTACCAATGATGTCAGTAAAAAAAAAAATCATCATAAATCATGGTAAAAAGATATACACTTTGGTAAATTGCAATAAAAGCCTTTGTTAAAATCTATAAATATCAAATTTTTCATTATATACAGGTCAAACTACGTGGTTAAATAGTATGACAGAAATTGAACCTTGTTTTTTATTAACTAACTTTAACATACTCAAAATTCAGACAGATCGTATGATAAGCATGTATTCTGAGGTTTTTCTATATTTTCTCCCGTGGGTTGTATACGATTTTTCACCAATCCTGCGCCGGGAGTCGGAATCATCTTCCCTTGAAGCGGGAGAAAAGTTTCTACTTTCGGCGCAGTATGGTAAAAAGATAGTATTATTAACGGAACTTCGTAATGACCCAGAGTCGACGGTGGATTAAACAACAAAACTGTGGAATAGGCCGACTTAACCATCTTTTGATCAAACGACCGACCGAACGCAAACGAAACGTTAACATATTTAATAAGCTGATAAATAACAGCGTTATTCAGCGTCATTATTTATTACTAAGTACAAATAAAAAGCAGACCACAGAGCCGTAATGCGTAACATTTGAAGCTTGAATGTAAGTGTATGTTCAAACTAATTATTATCATACATATGACAATAGGTTAGTAAATATAAAGATAGTCAGGAAATCAAAGTAAAGCAATACTACAACAGTGATTCGAAGATTCTTGATTGATAGAATACAAAAATTAATGCCTTACAGAAAAAAATGTAGATTGATACATGACTTAATATTGCAGTAATGTTTAGTTAAAGAAAATTGAAATTTTTTGTCATAAAACGAGAGAAATTTGTTAAGTTTACTGAATCTAACATAATTAACAAAAAATCTTAGTGGCAAAATCAGAATTTTTATAAATATATCATCTATCTATGATAAGTAGATTTAATTATATAGGATAAAGCTTCCATGATTCTAAAAAATTCTTAAGAAAGAGTTGATGGAACATTGCGTGATTTATGTAATACAGGGATCTATTTTAAAACGAATTGTTCGTCTAAGGTTAAGATTTTTGTCAAATTCATCAAAAATAGTAATAGAAGTATGATGATAGCGGAAAGTATAAAATCATATGTTTTGTTATTTTTTCATATAATGACATTGAATATCAATATAATGCTTATATTTATTGAACAACAAAATTCTAAATCAATTGCAAAAAAAAATAAAAACTGATTGCAGCATAGACTATGCAACTTATACAGGTATTGATAAATCTGATAGTACTTATAAAAGTTTACCACTTCTAAGCTTAATTTAAAAATTCGAGCAATAGTTATGCTTGAAAGAAATTAAAGTATTTCTGACGATTTATTTAACGTCACACAATTAAAATTTACAAAATTATGTAATTACGGCATAAAAGCTCCAATTAACATTGGATAGAAAATTGGAAACAAAGTTTTTATATCAAAAATAACATTAAATACTGAAAATACATCTTTATTCACTTTTATTTTATAGAAAAAGCAAGTCTTAGTCTAATCTATGACTATTACCAAATCTCAAGGTTAAAGTTTTGACACCGTTAGTTTACATTAAAAAAAATCATTGTTCTCATGTTGTCAACTATATGTCGCTCTATCAGGATACAAAAGTAAAAATAGATTTTTCATCCAAACTGACCGTGATAATAGATGAGAAATTGACAACATAATTTAGGAACAAATTTTTTTTTTGACTACATTAAAAAAAAGTACTCAAATCAATGCAAAGACTTTTAATTGTGCATCATTATATTGCACGAAAAAATAAATGTGAAAATTCAATAGATGATTATTTAAATCTTGTTTTATGATGTGATAAAACAAATTTCTATAATTTTTCTAAAATTTTTTCAAATATTTTTACTTATACTGGAAGAAAATGATACTAAGATTCATTACATAAAAATTTTTTGAAAAGAATTTTGTTTTTTATAATTCAATTTATCACATTCTTTCCGTGTAATTTTTTTATGATTAGTTTTCTTTTCGATTTTATTTTCTCAAAATTATATACATCCGTTAATAGTTTTAAAATCTACATCATTAACTACAAATTCAAGCATCTTAAATTTATAAAGCTTTTCATGGATTAAATTTTTTTTCCAGTGTACCTGATGCATGCTATAGACAGAAGACAGAAGGGTAAACTTTACTGAATTATATATTCATTTTTATGTATGTTGGTAAAAAGGGATACAGGATTTCTGTCCTCTCGTGGTGAAAAAGGCTATTGTCGAGATCCACGATTTAAATATTTGATTAATTGATTAATTATTTATTGTTTTAGTGAAATCTTATCATATCGTGAAATTGTACACATTGATTCATTATAATTGGAAATTCAATACAATTCATATTTCCTTTTGTAAAATATCCTAAGCAACAATAAATATCTTGAAATCTATTTTTCGAAAAAACCGAATTTTGAAAAAATCCAGCGTACCATTAGCAATATCTCAAATGTAGTGCGAAAATTTGTTGAATTTTTATTTGTGTAACCTGTGTAAAAAAAGTATTAAAAATTTCAATATGATTGAAAAAAACATGTACAAATGATGGAATCCAATTTACTAATAATATTTAACTGATATGATGCATCACGCAGCATTAAAAAAGCAATAAAATAAGTAGATAATGGTAAAGTAAATTTGTTGAAACCAACAAAAATATCGGAGAAATTTAATGCATTTTACGTTATTTGGTGAGGGTGGGAGGGTGTATCGTTTAACACATTAAAATCTGTATGTAATATGGGAAGAGATATAGCGGTAATCTATAATATCATATGTGGGCGTATATTTACTGCCTTTTCATACATGTATCCATACAACATCAATATGGCTTTTTTGCATCGCCCACCGGGCCTGCTGTGCCGCCGGCCGACAGTTGAGCTACATATGTTTATCTTATTCGTATATCTTCTTACATGAGATAGTTAATTTATGTTAAGCCCTCCTCGCTTTTCTTCACTCTTGCGCAGCCCTTCCACACCCGTCTAACTCTTCATAAAATAGGGTAAAAACATGTTTTTTTTGTATTCTTATGGTAAGTTTCCCCCCTTCCTTGCCCCCTACAGTTCCAGGCACACTTAATTTTTTTGACGCTCTCTTCCTCTCTACATATCCGCACAGCTTCCTCTTACACTGCCCACATTCCACTACAAATTAAGGTAAAATCCTGTTGTTTGTTCTGTCATTCAAATTTTTTTGGCTCCCCTAAGACCCTGTTTTTGTGTTCTACCCCCCTCCTACAGCACCCTTATTACCCCCTAACAAGCCCCTTCTGCCCTCACAGTCCATTACATTTTTCTTGGCTCCCCCATAGCCGCGCTCTGTCTCTTATTTTTTAACATTTAAATTTGTTTATCCCCATCCCGTGCAGTCCCCTCCCCACATTTCCTAATTTTCCCGAGAACGGTCGGATTATTTAGATTATTTTATTGTTTACCGAACCCGTCGATGCTCAGCCCATTCACGGCTCGTTCAAGCCCCCACCCCCATTTCCGAATACTACCAAGAAGTCTTCTGAGAGCAGCCAAACCCTCATCACTCACCCCCTACTGGCCCCAACATTTTTATTCTATCCCGAAATTGCTGGATTCTTCCGACAGAGGCCAATGCCCTTCCTCCACAGCTCCTTACAACATCCGTATATTCCTTTGTCCTCCCGAGAAAAGCCAAAGAGTTCCGAAGAAGCGAAAAATACTCCACAGCTACTAAAAAAAATTTTTTCTTTTGTATGTACATCCAGGATATAAATTTTTATCTTTACTCGTATTCTCCGTCCCCTTCGCGCTTCGCTTGCCAACCCTCAACGTTCAATAAAGAAATCTATTTGTATCATTTCAAAAATAATTTTTTATAATTTGAATTAAGTTCTTTTTTATTTACCATGATTTATTTTTCAAATTTACCTACTCTTGGTCGGTTTCGACCAATCACATAACGAATGAAAAGGCTTCAGTCATGTGACAATCAATATTATATTTTAAGATCCATATTGTATACTAAACTTGAAATTCGCGCTCTTTAATGGCCGTGACCAATCAAGTGCAAGCTACGTCATAGTCACCAGCCAACCCTATTAGTGGCTTGACTTTAAGGCCATCAAACCTTTAAGATAGGACCAATCTTATAAGAGGCTTCACTTTGAGGCCATCAAACCTTTAAGATAGGACTAATCTTATAAGAGGCTTCACTTTAAGGCCATCAAAACTTTAAGATAGGAAAATAAGAATTTTTTAAAATATCAAAGGCAAACTTATCAACATTATCTCAAGTCTTAGTTACAGAGAAAGATTTCGAATGACATTGGTTCAGTTATAAGTGATTAAAAAAAAAAACAATTTAGCTTATTCAAAACATTTACAACATGAAAAAATATAATCATCCAGTTATTTCCATTTGAATTTCTGATATTTGCTTCGACATATAAAACTCCTAGAAAATTTTCTTAGTAGCTTTAAAGTCTTGCAAGGCCGTGTAAAAATAATTTTACTAAATATTAATAAATTTTTTAAAAGTATAATTAAAAAGAATTATTTCGTGATATACTACAAATATAGTGAAAAAAGAATAAATTTTATACATAAATTATAGAATATTTAAAAAGTACTCAAAAAATGATTGAAGTAAAAGTAAAAATTGGAAATAACGTATCATATTAAACTGAAATAAAGAGATTTAGTAATATATTGTTATTATTGAGTTTATATGATGTTTTAATCTTATACCATGCGCAACGTATAATAGAAAATAACAGTTTCTTAAAGAAAAGAAATCTTAAATGATTCTTATTGATTACTATAGGATTGTAGAAATACGAGTTATTCTATTTATCTGATTTAGAAAAAACACGTTTTATGATAAATAAAATAATAGTAAAAAAAGGACATGAGCAACATGTTTCTGTCTAATTTAAAACCTTATATTTAATGTAATAAACTTTTTTGATTTTATTTTTTCATCGGTCATAGTTAATATTTCTCTAATAAACTGTAATTCATATTTTGGAAAGATAATAAAGATAAAATTGTTTATTAATGACATCTTCAAATTTGCAGGTTAAATAGGAAATGATGTAAAATCGACTCTAAGAAAAAAAAGATTTTTATATGTATAAAATATTTGAGTCAATAATTTAAAGTTTAGTTTGTCAGTTGTAATAAAGAAATAAAAAAGTAAAGAAAATTAATTTTCGTATAGAATAAATGAAAATTGCCAATCATTTTCTGCTTCCAAACGTATATTTATAGTGTTAAATAATTAAGTTTTTAATTTTTTCTACCAGTTATAACTTTTGCATTAATGTTGTAATTTACTTTTATAAAATTTTTTAATCTTTTCTCTTTATAAGTTAAATCATCGTATAAAATTATATTCTTTTAACATAATTGTATATTGTAAATTATTAAGGAAATTTTTAAAAATGTTTGAATGAACATTGTCAAAAAAGTATTTAATAAGTAGTTATAGATTAAAGAAAATAACACCGTCATTCAGTTGTAAAATCTATAAGCAATGAGGAACTTTATGATTACGTGAATTGGAAAATCAATTTCGTCATAGCGATGAGAATTTTTAATAAGAATGTTAATCTAAATTTCATCATTTTTGTAATAAATTATTGCATGAAGCGAGTAACAAACTATACTTCTAATCGTTTTTATGTTAAGAGTTCATTTCTCTAAATTATGTGAAGAAATATTAAATTGATAATTTTCAACGATTTCCTACGTTATATCGGAAAAAAAGTGTGTTATACATAAAAAAAACAAATAATTTTTTTTGTTTACACTGGTGCCGACAGTTTGTGCATTGTACTCCGATTTCAGGAAAAAAATAGCCTCAAGACATTTTTGTGCTAGATGGGCAGATCTTAATGAATGAATATAGTTATATAATATTACAAGAGCAGCTAAGCAGCAGCAGCGTTAGCAGTCGCTAAAAAATTTAGAAGTGAAATGGAATAGAGAATAAATCATTGGAAACAGAATGAGATCAGCAATAATACCGTTGATTGAAATTGCGATCGATTTAATAAATACTCAAGTGTGTTAGTGTGCATTTATGAGCAAGGCGAGTGCATCCGACAAACGTCATGAGCAATTGCGATCAAAAGTTTGACTTGGTCATTCTATTTCTACATTTCTATGAATAAGCATAAAAAACCTGTACATGAATGGACTTGTGCATGAAATGATCGAATATCACAGGGGTATGGCCGCCATATAAAGTATAAAGATATCAATATAAAAAAATTATGCATAATTAACTTTATATAAATTTATGAAGTAAAACAGAGCATAGATGACTCATACCATAAAACATATAGGTTGTAATAGTTTAATTAGATAAAAATAAAAAAAGGTAAAGCAGACTTAATCGAACGTAAATTCAGCTAAGCTGAAAATACATATCATCCATATAAATGTTTGTTCAAAATTGATGAAATGTTATGTGGGAATCTCGAACACAAACACGATGAACGTTTTGGGTTCACCCGCATGGTGAGGTGTATTCACTCGACCAGCCGAGTGGACGCCGAGCGTTCCCCGAGAATTTGGAGGAACAATTTGCGTTCACTAAGATTCCCAGTAAACGCACTCAGTGCGCCGTGTGAACGTCTAACCTTCAGTAAAATCATCAGTGTAAGATATACAGTAGTACAGAGTATCTGTTGGCATGCCGCATGCCGTGTACATTCTTTTTCAACTTGACATTTATACTTGTGTCTTTCTGTTGTGGCACATGACACACTTATTTCATTATAATAATAAGTGTTCATAGACAAGTTTCAACATGTATTTTCTAGAATAAACTTAATATAAAGTATATATATATATATATATATATATATATATATATAAATTTACTAGTTACGTACTGTTTTCCTGTCATATTTTTAACAAACAAAATTTTCTAATTAATTTAGAATAGTTCTAAGTAAAATGAATCAATCGAAAATAAGTATAAGTAGTTTATATTCTCAAGAATAGTCGAACAATTTTTCCTATTCATTAAACTTTTGTGAGCTGTTCAATCCAATCACACAATAAATAGAGATTAAAATTTTTTTACAGCTGTTTCAATCAACTTAAATTATTGTAAGGCAGGCAAATGAAAACTGTAGCAAATTTTATTTAACATACTAATACACTATTTGATACAATTTTTAATACTATCATGTAGAACTTAAAGTTTTTGTTTGAAATAGTAAGAGAGTAAATCAGTAAGTATTATGCATATACATAATTGGGTGTCCGTTATTCATCAATTTCAAATTTTTGGTCATCTACCCCCTGAAATCTCGTCATTCTATTCCAAAATGAAAATCCATAGCCTAAAAACCAAAAAATTATAGAGTCAACATGTGCCACCAGACACATCTTGTTTTTCCATTTAAACAGCATGGGATTTTTAAATTTCAACTTTGTTTGATTTTTTTGACCACTTAGTATATTTTTTATGGATTTTTGAATCATACCATTGAATTTCGAGTCATTTAAACTGGATAAATTGATTTTTTTCAGCTCAATATGAGCAGGTTAAATAATTTTATTTTATGGATTTTTTGTTCTTTGAAGACTTCGAAGGCCAAAATCACATTTTTTCAGGCTGCTTATATTAAGCTGAAAAAATCAATTTATCAAGTCCAAGTGATACGTAATTCAATAATATGATTCAAAAATCCGTACAAAATATTTGAAGTGGTCGAAGAAATCAAACCAGTTTGAAATTAAAAAATCCGATTCTATTTAAATGGGCAAACAAGAAGTGTCTAGTGGCACGCGTTAACTATAAAATTTTTGGGTTTACAGGGTATAAATTTTAATTACGTGATACAGCGAAGAGATTCCAGGCGATAGATGACCAAAAAGTTGAGATCGGTAAATAACGGATACCCTAATGCACATAGACACCCTTAATAATAAGCTCTAAGTTCTCTTTAACAAGATTTTCCTATTTCCAGTACCTTTTGGAAACGAATTACGTGAATACAGAAAGATGCCTGTGCATACAAAAATGCTATAATTATTATTGCTATTATGATATTAAAAGAAAAATACAGAAAATCACAGACGCTTGCAAACCGAATGGCATGGACAAAACTATGGAATAAAAACAAAGTACAGCTATAAAAGTAAAAGCTAGTAATATTAATAGTCGGATTGATTTAAAAAAAAATAAAAGCAGATGATATAATTAAAAGACAATAGTATGATTTATAATGGTAGGTTACGTACAAAAACAAAGAATTAGGTTAATGATAAAAAAAAATAGTAACAGAAATAGTAAAAATATGTTTATGACACTCATTGTCAGTAATATCGATATAATAACAAGCAGAGTGAATGTGAAAGATGAGGGCAAAAAAATAGTTTTTTATTAAATAACCAAAATATCAACACTATGAGATAATCTATGTAATTCACGTGATTAGAAATATTAAAGAGTACAAAAGTGTCCTAAGCTACAACCCAGCACCCACCCCCTCCCCTAACTCCTTTCCGACATCCCTCAACTTATCTGAATATTTTCAAATATGATCGAAGTCTTTGAAAAGCTGGCTATTTTTAGATATATTTTTCGAAATGTCCAAGATAATACTTTTTAATATTGAAAATGAAACTTTTTAAAATACTTATGCCAAACGTACAAATATCTTCTTAAGTTGTAGTTGTACCAAACAATTTATTAGCGCAATGGTTTTGCTAACGAGTGATTAAACTCAGTATCTAATGTTGTTTCGGAAACTGCCACAAAATGGGAAAGTATAATCATGAAATTAATTTAATTCAAATTTCTGATTCTTTCATGTACATATACAACGCCTAGAAAATTTTCGAAGTACCTTTGAGGTATTGCTACGGCGCACTAGATTGACTTTTGAAAATTATACTTTAATGTATCAAAAATATGACTTAAAAGGATAATTTAATGATGTGATAAGATTATATTAGAAGAAAAATGAATTTAATAATTGGCAGATGAAATATTTTGACTTTTGTCTTTGCAGGATGCTCTACGTAGTACGAAATGACAAAAATCCCCTATCCATCTAAATATCTTTTTTGTTTCAGTATACGTCAAAATAATTGTACAAATTAAAGAAAAATCACAAAAATATTTATAACGTTTACTACGGTAAAATTTTTTTTTATAATCTTGGAACTTATTTTATTAATAACATAAAAAACTCGATTTTTATGAATTAAAAAAAGTTATACAAAGTAAAATCGATCATTTATATTTTAGATTAGTTATAATTAAATATTTCTTACCGAACTATACTATCCATTTTATAATTTATAACATAATTAATTAGTATAAAAATTACATCGATAAGGTTGCGTCTTGATAGAGGAAACATATAGTTGGCCATAAAAGAAAAAATTTTTACATTATTAAAATATTCTGGTCAGTACTTTGATATCGATTTTCAAAGTTGTAATCAAAAACTGTATTAGTAAAAAAAATTGATTCTTGCATTGAATATATAGTGGTAAAAAACTAAGTTCATAATTTTCATTCAGGTATAATTTTAACTGGAACGTTATTCTTTAGTTTTATTTAAATTTTTAATTTATTCAATTTAATAATTTAAATCTGTAATGTATTCAACTATGATTGTCAATTTTTTTATCGTATGAAATATTCATGTAATTTTCCAAATAATATTTAAAATAACTTAAAAAAAAATTATTCACTGATTATATTATTGATGTATTTATTTGTTTCATGTACATGTTAATAATCTTTTCTAGATTCATCGCTCTAAAAATAGAATTTTCACGTAGGTCTTTTACAATAAACCTTTCCTACTATATTTCGACTTCTTTCTTTATTTATATTACAATGCTCATAACTGTCTTATGTATTCGAATTATCATTATATTTTTATCTGTTCTCGGTTCTTTATTTGGCTAGTATTTTAAACTTCATACTTTAATCAGATTCCCTTGTCATTGATGGACTAGCCTTTGCCTAATTAATTTGTCAGATCCTTTTGAGCCGCTCTTCTCAATTTTCTCAATTCATTCTTAATTATTTCTTCCTTTGATGATTTGCATGTAAAAATATGTTCTAAAGTTTCTGTAATTGTATTGCATACGCTATAATCTGTATTTGGATTACATTTATAACCCGCTTTGCCTTTACTAGCACAACTTATTTTTCCATTGTTCTTTAATACCCCTCCCCCCCCCCCCATCCCCGCCTTTTACTCTTTTTTCCCCAATATTCCTTGATTCCTAGACTTATTTTTTATATATTCGTAAAAGTTACTCTTGACTAATCGATTAAATCCCAATCTATTTAAATTCTTTAGTATACTTCCACGCTATCCTCCATTTTTTGTTTCCTAGCGGCTGTCGATGCAATAATTTGTATATAAAATCGAAACCTATTATCAAACTATATTATTTCTAATCTCTAAAATTTGACGTTATCCATATTTTTGACCAATATTCACCAATACCAAATAATATCGTGCACAAACGCAAGTTAAATGTTGTATACAAAATAATTAAAAATCATAATTTAGTCGACATGGCCACATTATAACCATGTACATATACTGTTGGTAGTTTCAGTTATTCTACTAATCCATCGGAACGCTCGTTACGTAATTTAGCGGGTATCGTACTGCGATCAAAAGAATAATTTTAATTTTTCATCTGTTATGTGGCTTCCGAATTCTTTCATTGACTTAATGTTAAAAGAAAAGGTTGTAGATACTACTGCATTCGACCTTTAAAAGTCGTTAACAAGCTGGCAGGACCAGTATACCAAATCTTGCCATGTTATGCACCTAGCAGACGTCAGCACTAGTTTTAGACACACTAGGGGGCTCCGCCCCCTGCACGCTTCGCGCGCCAACCCCCAACTATTAACCAAACATTAATTTCCATTACTTTTCAAGAAAAATAAAATTATTA
>JAPYYV010003167.1:18948-31738 GCA_030522625.1 Copidosoma aretas
TGTTTTTAAATTTTACCGCTCTCAGCTAGTCTCAACCAATCAGATCAAGAGTTATTCTGTCGACAGTCACGTGTAACTCATTCTTTTAGGAGAGATTTAAGTAGAAGATTAAAATGGCGATGCAGTATGTGATCATAAAAAAGACATGTTATTTCTTTCTTCTCTTCTCGCTTTTACATAATATTTTATTGGCTAACTGTAAAACACAGCCTTACCTTCTATGCAGCATAAATATACTCTATACTCTCTAGTAGAAGTAACAAAGACGTTCAGTTTCATGTATCAAACTGTTATTGTATAACACTACAGAGTCACTCAATATTGTTTAGAACACAGCAAAATAATTATATTATCTTGTAATAACATTGGCTTGGCACTGCGTCATATCGTATATAGTTATATATTTTTTATGTACACATTCATATATTTCGTCATACAAAAAAGCCCTGAATGAATCCCATATTGTCTTCACCAATATACAACGAATCGATATCAAATATGACGATAGTCTATTTTTCTCTTTTTAAGTGCTATTAATCACTCTATGTGTCGATAATTTAAAAAAAAAGATAGTAGCCATAGTTTAGATTATAAGTTAATGAAAATGTATTCTTTGGAACTAACATAAACAAATCTTTTGGCTTAGGCTCTTAATGAATAAAAAAAAAATTTCACGTATGTTTCAAAATTACATAGAAAATCACAGTAAAATAAATTATTTATTCTTATACAAATTTAAGAAAATAAAAAAAAACATAACATCTTTGTCAGATAAAAATCGATGTTGCAGTTGTTACCTAATTCTCATACGTAATATCATGTGCTCTTATT
Source organism: Copidosoma aretas (assembly GCA_030522625.1). Lineage (NCBI taxonomy): Eukaryota > Metazoa > Arthropoda > Insecta > Hymenoptera > Encyrtidae > Copidosoma > Copidosoma aretas. The sequence goes on from JAPYYV010003167.1 coordinate 19,780, forward strand.
GACAGTCAATGGACTATCGTATGTTTAGTGCATATAGCCGTACTATACAACAATTCATGATAACCATGCGTTTACAAATATTTATAAAGATATAAATGCATAGTGATACGAATACCCAAGACTTTTAACGCATGTGAAGAGAAACTGTTCTTCCTATTTCTCTATGACCAGCTGGAGTGGAAGAGATTCTCTACATTTACTATAACCTAAGCCCTTCCCACTTTTCACAACTTAAATACGACAACTGATCCAATTCTACAGTGATTGAAGATAACCTAGTAATCTAATTATTTTGCTCCTACTTGACATCGTGTCTTCGACTCTAGGTGATATTTATTTTTTTTTTAATAAATCTATTACTTATACTCATATTAATTATTTATATTATTATCGTACATTATTATTACAACCCTAATTATTTATATCAGAAATTCCATGAAAATTTTTGCTACTATTACGTTTACTATTATAATTTCTATTATTGTCACTATATACAATATTTCTACAGCTGATATCGAATATTACTTAGTATTGACCTGTATTCCTTTTTTTTTTAACAAAAAAAAAATTGCCGGTTTTTGTATATTAGTTTAACGTTTGCATCAAAAATAGAGCGCCTGCATAGATGTGTATATAAATTATAGGATACTGTTCCTCTACTTACTTGCGGTAAGTATCTTAGCAAGTCTATTTTTTTAAAGGAAGAATCAAGAAATAAAGGGGATTTTTATATATCAAATAATGTATGATTGCAGCACAATGTAAACTATTTAAAAAAAGAAAAGACATGAAATGAGTGACTGATCAAAATATAATTATGTTTCTCAAATTTTATCAAGTGGTATCCTTTGTAGGCCTAGTCCACAAAGTTAATGTCGAAATCACTTCCAAAGAAAAACACGAAATTAGAAAATCACCCAGATAAATTGTGAAAACACTTTTGGAATGAGAGAATTTTCATCGACGTAAGGGGATTTATTGGTTTGAGCATTTTTATGCACACATTTGTAACGTATATGACCTAGTACTAGATAGCGACTCAGAAGTTGTTGGAAAAATTATTAGGCACAAGTATTATCGCTTAAAATAAATATATTTTAGTGATAGTGGCCCAAATATTTGACAAATTTATGAGCTCTAGGATGATTGCACTCGCGCAACTTTATAACACCACCCACTGAGTGTTTTTATTTTTTATAGTAAATGCTTCTGTGTAACCTGAATAAGTTATCGAATACGGGTTTATTTACCTTAGTGCGGTAATAAGTAAATGAATAAATAAATAAATGAATGGATTACCTTAGTTAATTATTGATTCATAAACTTTGTATAAAACATAAAATTTGATTACATATTATTAACGTTACATTGTGATAATATTATTAACAATAGAACAAAACGCGAGCGACTGCAACACAAGAAGGGGACTAAAGTAATATCAATGAAAAGTAAGGAAAGTTTGACCGCAAACAAGAAGACTAATAAGCATGAACAGACCACCTTTACCGACGCATTGAGTGAGTCACGATATTGAGGCTGCTTTTCTATCATCACTACCTCATTTTGACTCATATATACAATTTTCGAAACGTCAAAATCAATTTTCATGTTTTCAGTATTGCTATTCAAATGCACGTTTTATAAACACTGCACGCTGACAATACAAAAAGAGAAAAAACTACGCCCCCGTAAGATAAATCATTACAGTATTAATAAATTCATAATGTAGATTCATAATGTAAAGATATTATTAAGTATGATTTATTTACCCTTTTGGCTTTATTTTAGCACGCAAGTTGTTTCTCGAGTTCTACAAACTGGGTTTTCTTATTCATTTTTGCCACTTCTAAATCTTTTAATCCGATGTATGAAAAACGTTTGTATTGGTTGATTTTATTTGTAAAATTTGTAAATGAAATATATAATATAATAATTATTTTATTCAAAGCATCACCTTAATAGCTATTGTTTTGTGAGTGGGTGAAAGTCAAATATCAAAATTTCATTTCAGCATCGTCGTATTTCAAAATTTTCTCCAGAACGTTAAATTTAAAAAACTATTCTAATAATTTAGCATCTATAAGTTCGTATACTTAATATCCTATACAATTTTTAGAAATGTTTTTTCTAAAAAGACGTTTTTGTAAATAGATTATTAAATACAGTTTCCTAAATAAAATTTTGCGATGCTGTGTTATTTTAGTCAATAATTAAATTATAAAATTCCCCTTCGTTCCTTACATTTTTCTTAAAAAAAGGTGTTCTTAGATACTTAACGCATAGTTGTGCGGTCCTCTAATTCATGTAGACATTAGTGCGGACGCCTTGTTTTAATGCAAGTATCAAACTGTAATTAAATAATATATTTGTATATACAATTTTCGATAATTTTCTTTGGCAAAAGAAAGAAGAGTACAGGCCATCACTAAATAATATTCGATGACAGCTTTAGAAATATTGTAAGTAGTAATAATATTAGTGAACATAATAGTAGTAGAAGTAAAAGTAGTACTAGAAATCATAATAGTAAACATAATGATGACAAAAATGTTCATGACATTTCTGATATTAATTATAATGGTAATAATAAGAATATACGATGACAGTGACGATAATTAATAGCAGTAAACGCAAATAAATTATTAAGAAAAAAAAGACTGCCTGGAATCAAAGACATGATGTCAAGTAGAAGCAAAACAATCAGACCACTAGGTTATTGTCAGTCACGGTAGTACTAAATCTGTTGTCATATTTGAGTTGCGAGATCTGGATGGGACTTAGGTTAGTGAAGGTAAGGGTTACTCCAGCCGGTCAGTGAAAGAAAGAGAGTCAAGTTGCACTGTGCATGCAATACAAGTCTCGGTTGTCCGCATCACTGCTGCAGCACCGGTCGAGCTTTAATTCTTTTTTGTGTCAGCTTTTAGTACAGTATAGAATTTATATTTCGTGCGATATTTTGTTAAAGAGTTGTCAGTGCGAAATGTGTTTTTGCAATATATTGTGAATTATATCACGAAAATAGCTATAGATGATTAAGTTTTTTTAAGGAAATTATGATATATCCTTTATTTAGGTGGCAAGAGCCAGCGAGTAGTCAAATTAATCTCAAAAGTGAACCAATCATCATCAGCATTACCGGTGCACATAAGATCTAACAACTCTACCGTGAAAACCTCAACAAATCCGCCAGTCGAACGTCGCTCAGTAGGGAGGCCACGCAAGAACGCGCGCAAAAGTTCAGCCAATATTGCAGCCCTTCTACAACAGCCAGAGCAGATGCAACAGAGAGGGCCCATTCTGCCGAATCGTGGTAAATCCGGCCTCGGCAAGAAACGCAAACTTGGTTTTGACAGCCAACTTTTGGCAATGCCACTCATTAGACCGCTCTCGCATCAACAGCGCTGCTTCATTTTGCAACATCATGTGTTCCTATTACGTAACATTGATAAAATACGACAAGGCAAACTGCCCGCGCAGCAAATTAATGCACAAGTACGTGTTATTCTAACGTATGAGTTATGTGTATCCTTTTCTGTATTTATATTGATAATAAGTAAGTTAATCATAAATTTTTACATTTTAGAGTAAAAATAATATAACGTCCGGTGCGAGTGTGATTGGTGGGATCCAAATAGTAAAAGAAAAAACTGCGGTTGATGGGAAAACTAACGCAGATGTATTTTTAACCCATCTTACAGCGCTGTCCAACACTGGCTCAAGAACCGTAAGGACTAGAAGGCTTGCGCAGGCGCAAGATGATCCCGAAGTTAATAAGACCGCAAAATTAGCAAAGGTAAATATTTTATTGAATTTTCATGGTTATCTATAACCGGCAGTGTAATTGTCAAGACTTAGATTAAATTACAATATTTTTTAATATAGGTGCTCAAGGACTTATACATAGTATTGACAAGTACTAATGATGAAAATGAAACGCTGCTGTGCTTGCCGTTTCTAAATGTACCACCCAAGCGCAAATTGCCTGAGTATTTCGAGAAAGTTCAGGATCCGATCGATCTTGTCACCATCGATCAAAACATAGACAGTGGACAGTACAAAACGGCAGAACAATTTGATCAAGATGTCATCCGCATGTTCGAGAATAATGTGCGATTCTTCGGTCGCACATCTGAAATTGGCATTGCAGCTGCTCGACTACGCAAAACTTATCTCGGTCGCAAGGCTGACTTTGTTATACCAATCACCGAAGCTACCGGGCTGCCACCGTCACAGTCATTTCTACCGCCAAGAGGATCCACAGCAGGCGAAGAGGATGTCATTCGATGTATATGTGGACTACACCGGTATTACTATTTTTTTTAACTTTTATGATTTTTTTTTCGAAATTTATATGATTTTAAGTGTGAAAATATATTTTAGGGACGAAGGTCTGATGATTCAATGTGAACGCTGTTTGGTCTGGCAGCACTGCGATTGTGTCAAGGCTGATACAAGCGTAGAGTCGTACCTCTGCGAACGTTGCCAGCCGCGTGAAGTTGATTTTGAAGTAGCACTTGAAACCGAGGAAGAAGAAGAGGGAAAGAAGTATTTTGTCACTTTGATGCGTGGAGAACTACAGTTGCGGACTGGGGATACAGTATATGTTTTACGTGATACGCCCGACAAACACACGTACAAAACCATCGAGAAGTTTGATTATGAGCAGATGGATATATTCAGAATCGAAAGGCTATGGAAGAATGAACGGTATACTGCTTTAAATGTGTATTATAATATTCAACGTGATTTTTCAATACAAAAAATTCGCTAAAACAATATAAAATTAAAAGCGATAGATTAATATTTTTATACGTATGTAATAATGATTTCAGTGGAGAGAGATTCGTATTTGGTCACCACTATCTGCGACCGCATGAGACGTACCACGAACCGACGCGTAAATTCTATGAAAACGAAGTAGTGTGTGCTCCTCTCTATGAAGCTGTCCCTTGCGAATTGATAGCTGGCCGCTGCTGGGTTCTTGATCCTCATACATTTTGCAAAGGTAAAATATTTTTTATAAAATTTTAAGCCTAATGCAACAGTATTCTCGTAAATATGAAACAATTATGGTGTAGAATATTAACAATCTTCCTCTAATGTCAAAAATGTTGGTACAAAGCTTGCAGGGAAAAAAGTAAAATATATCAATATCCGCATGCGTTAAATCAAAGATAAATCTCAGGGAAAGACATCACCTATGATGTATCAAGTTGTTGGGTGGTAGATATAGAAAAAAATTAAAAAAAATTATATTTATAGTATTCTCGCGCAATTATGAATTATGACGTAAACCATGGTTTACTAAAGTAACATATACGCTCTCAGCCCATTAGGAGACTTGTTATTGAAGTAAAAGTATATTCTCAAAGAACGACATCTCAAAGCTGAGTTCTCGATTTGTTCTCATTGAGCATCTTTACTTTTCTATTAAGAGTCTCGATACGTACTTCAGAAATATTGATGTACGGTTCTGGCGTACACCGTGATTTCCGCTAATGATGTCAAGCGTAAAGAAATAACACATTTAGTTCTTGGATGCGATCTTCTTCAGCATGGGTTTTCATTAGGACAATATTTATTTGTGTATTGTAAAAATATTTAAGAGACGGGCTGCGTTCCGCAAACGCGCTTAAAAGTAAACCAGTATCCATAAAAATTACGTTTCAGTGGAAATAAAAGGTCAGGTAAGTTTTAAGTGCTAAAATTTAAAAATTTTATTGCTTTTTAATACCTTGATACAGTGGCAATGAAATTGATTATTTTAAATTCATTGTCAGACTTGCAAAGTTATGAAATTAAAATGTACAAAAATTCGAGTTTTTTTTCTTTTCTGTACAGAATACTGTAATTATTTTGTATAAGTTTTGTACAATAACAAAATAGCAGAGAGTAATTTTTACAATCGAGTTTAACTATGGGCAGACATCACTACAAATACAATATCATGATTTTTTTATATACTTATGACATCAGTACAACCGACCTATGAATAATAAAGTGCTCAATTATTCGATCGTATTTGATGTCATGTTAGTCCATAGTTCAAGTTGAGAGTAAAAATTATTTAGTTTTATTTTGTTATTGTACGAGAAATATACAGAATAATAAGAATATTCAAAAAATGTATTGCCACCGTATGGACCCCAATCAGGAATAATTAAGAATATTGAATCCCAGCACTTCAAACTTACCTGACCTTTTATTTTTGTTAAAAGATAATTTTTATGGATACTGGATTACTTCTCGGAGCATTTTCAGAACGCAGCCTGTCTTTTTAATTTTTTTACAATTCACGGAAAATGTTGTCCTGATAAAAATACTTTCTTAAATAGACAGCATCTTAAAAATTTATGTGATGTTTATTTACTCCTAACATCTTAACCGGAAATCACGGCGTACGCTTTAGCCGTACATCAATATTTTGAAAGTACGTATCAGGACTCTCGATACACAAGATTAAGATGCTCAGAGTGAACAAATCGCGAAATAAGTTTTAAGATATCGTTTTTTCGGATATCACTTTTACTCGAATAGTATGTCTTCCAATTGGCTCAGAGCATCAATGTTACTTTATCACACACACCCTAATTCACTGCTTGGCTCTCAGGCTAGCCTAGTTTGATTGGTAATTGCTTGGTTTGACCAAGCTACAGCTGTGGTATGGCGAAGCTATCTTGGCCGTATTTTATTTTAAGTGTACCATGTATTGTCTTCGAGTAGAAAGATTTTTTTTTTTGTAAAGTATGCACCACCTGATTCGCACGTCTCTCCGTTAACGTGCTTATTTAATACTTTGAGTAGACGTATATTGTACAGTGTGACCTAATTTAGTTTTAGAATGTTCCCTTACTTTTGTGAGGTGCATCACGTATGATATATTTTAGATTAATACAATTTAGTATCTATTTCTTCTGTTTGGCTAGATTTTTGTTTAATGTTGCAATTTAAAATAAAAAATAGTGATTTGTAACATAAAACTACATAATAAAAATCTGTAAAAGCTTTTTTTAAGCTTTTACACCCCCCACCCCCTCCTAAACTGGTCACGTGGTTTGGGCACAGCTCCTTAGTTGTACTACTTGAGCTTCCGAAAATTTGCATGGTATAACACCGAAAATTTGGTTAATTTTAGCTCTACAATAATCAAAGGTTAAATCATATTGAGAGAAGTTGGCCCCCACGCGCGTTGTGCGCTAATTCCTGGACTTTATTGCGACAGATCTATTTTTTTTGATTTATTGGATAATCTGTAATAATTAACGTTTTTTAAACGAATGTTAGTGATCTTCATTTAACTATCGAATTATAATTTTTTTTTATTTTTTAATTTACCCACTATTGAAAAACTACGTGATAAGCCTCCACTAATCATTCAGCGAATAACAGGCTTCATCGCGTGACCTATCATTTGTTTAAGGAGAAAAAGTTATAAAAAAATTTCGCTTTATACATTGATACAGCTAGTTTCTGATAGTATAAGTTACGAAATTCGAGAACACGTTGCTTTGGAGATAAACAAAGAATCTACAAATGGTATCAAAAATGCCACTTTTTATTGATGTAGCACAGTCAGTAAAGGGGAGAATTCTTTCAATGTTGGTTGTGATTCTGTAGAACCAAGATTTTGTTGGTAATTGGTCCGAACAACACCCCGAAAATTGATAAATGCTAAGTTGACTGAAAAATGTCCTTTTTTAGGCATGTTTCTTCAAGTAACTCAAGATGGCAAAAATGGCGCTTAGCATTCTTTATTCCCCGCTCAGTTTTCTTAAAAAAAAGCTGGTAAGACTACTAAATAAAAATTTGATTATTGAAAATGTATGAAAAACTGTCGAAAAACGCACCTATATTCAAATGCACCTAGAAACAAAGAAATTATTTTTGTACTATAAAATTCAAGAATCAAAAACTTTAATATCTATATATATTATATATATATACATATATATATATATATTTATACACATATTTTTGTGCATATATACATACATATAATAGGGAAACTTCGCCCCCTGCACGCTCCGTGCGACAACCCCCTATGCTTGGATGAAGACTTTTGGTAAAGTACTTGAATTTTGATAGAAGATTCCTAATAATTATTTACGTTTTAATCTTACTCCATAAAATATTTATTCAAAAGTGCACTATAATCAAAAATTCTTAAAACGTAAGTAAATGAAATTTGAAACATTAGAGGATACTGCCATTGCGTAATAAAACACGTTTCTTAGGGTGGCTCTCCCTCGCTGTACTGAATTTGTAATATCAGTAGAGTTCTTCTTTGAAATCCTACAGTAATAAAATACTAAAGTAGCAAATAGGTGTACTTTTTTGAGATAGATACACATTGTTTCATAAAATTTTTCATCATTGCATGAGTGCATATTCTTCAGTAAAAAGCAAGCTTTTAAAAATGGGTATCTTCTTTTATTTATGTGTAAGTTTAATTTTTTCAATCTTTTTTTACTCCTTTAATAATTCCTGATAGAGTTACTCAAGAAAATTTACAAAAATATTTAACGTGTGGTAAGTCAAGTGCAATTGGTAGACAAAAATTCAAGTATCCCTAAATAATATTAAAAATAGTAGATGGACTTTAAAATACTTAAGTAATAGTGATTTACTATTTGGTGGTTGATTATTTATTTAAGAAGACGATTGTAGACAAATACTTCCAGCAGTAAAGCATGTGTGCAAAATCTCTGTATTAAATGAAACTGTAGAACAGTTATTTCTATAGAAACATTTAAAAGTTTTAAAATTAAAAATTAATATGGGCTAAAAAAATGAAAAATTTTCATTATTGTTGTTGGAGATTGGAAACGGAAACAGAAAATTGTTTCAAATTCCTGAAAATTGAAAAACTAATAATCTGTGTAAACAAATTTATTATAATGGTATAAATAGCATACTCAACAAAATAAGTTTAACAGGTCATAACAAACTATCTTATCTTTTAAATAACAATATTATAAATTTTATCAAAGGAATGAAACACATGTATTACAGTACATATTATGTCATACATAAGGGTAGTGATCGCACTCATGATAATGTAGAAATATTACGATAGCAACTCTAAATAATATCCACAAAATTTTACAACCACACACGTTAAATCTTAAGATAGTTGCTATTGTCATGTTCATGATAAATTGAGGTACATTTGATGGTTTGTGCAATGTCACTAAGAATAACTAAATGGTTCATATACATTGTGTAAACAGAACTAATAACCGGAGAAACATCAGGTCATCCATTTTTATCCAAGAATAACTTTGAATATAGGTGATAATTTGTCTTTATCTTTCAAATCATACAGAGAACAATTTCTTTTCATTCAATAATAAATAATTAATCACAGAGTCAAACTTTCGCTAAAATGGAATTTGACTGCAAAGCACTATCATTTTCTTATGGTCAGCTTGGAAATATTGCATGACACAAATTATTGCACACTTAAAAAATTAATTTTTTTCCCGGCTTAATTTTTTCATTCGGAATTTTATTACGAAATGTAATAAATATTAGCAAAACTAATTAATTTAAATTCTTTAAAAATCCTTTTTCTTTTTGTATAAGTATGAAAATTAAAAGACATCACATTTCGTAGATAATCCCTTCGAAATATACTGCAAAATTATTAAATGTAGACAATAATTCATGTCACGATAATATTTATCGTGGATTCCACTAAGTATTAAAAATTAGTTCGCCCCCCCTCCCCTCCCCCTCGAAGTCCGTCCGCATTTTTCATATGCCCTCCTACAACTCCTGCCCACAGCGCCCCCTCACACGACCCCCCCCCCACATACCTCCCAGACTCCTTCCGACAATAGACGGTATGCATGCTCCATGTAAGAATACCTTTACTCTTATCTCAAAGGAGTTTGAATATACGATAAAAAATAAAAGTTAAATTTTTTTAAGGTTGGTGCAAAGGAGGAAAAAATATAAAAAATGATATTTTTAAACATTATCATTGAATAATTACATTATTAAAAAATGATAAAAACCGTATCAAATACGTAACACTATCAGTTATGTATTATCCAATATATTCTAAATTTTTTAAAGGTTTTGGAGAATGATCCTTAAATTGTTTGCAAAAGTTTTGGACTAATATTTTAAAATTTAACTAAAAGTAAAAAAACAATACATATCTTACTATATATATAGTGATAGGGACTGAAAATCTTCCGCCCCCCGCACCCACCCTACCCCCCCTTAAATTGCGGGTGATTTTCCTCTCCCTCGCCCCCTAACCCCTCCTTACCCCCTCAAAAACTTAGAAAATTTTTAATATTTGTCTACCCCTCCTCAAAAACTTAGAAAATTTTTCAGGATTTGTCGACCAACCCCCCACCTCCCCCAAAAAATTGGAAATTTCGACATGATGCTTATTTTCATAGACGAAAATGGCCGAAGTCACCGAAAAGACACTATATCGACGAACTTGGCCGAAAACAGACGAATAATTCCGATTACAGACGAACCACCTCATGAAAGCCCTCTAACATCGTTGAATATTGCCGAAAACAACCGGATGCAGCCAAAGCCGATCCTTTACATCCACTTGGTATATTTTATTTTTCCCGCACAGCTAATTTAATAAATAGGCAGATGCAAAACAATAAAACAGACTGTTAGTAACAAGAGTTATAAAAAGATAACGGCAAAACCGTACGCTCTAGCTAAATACGAAATAAAAATATGACACAACTCAAGTACCTACAACCAAATAACCAAATACACTCGCACGCTTATAAAATAAAGGTATGTATTATGGGCCAGTTACTTGGCGACGTTTTAATCATCCATAAATTAAAAAAAAAACAACAATTACTATTAATGTTTTGCCACCATTTTAAGCGCTATAATCTAGAGAACAAGTTCCTACAGCAAAAATGATGTCATTTTTTGTACATATTATGTGCCTCCTGTCTTTACTTTGTCCATCTGGCCCATAATGTATGTCCATATGATGAGCCACGCTAAAAATAACGTATACATATTAAAAAAAATTATGTATGGTATATATTATATATTTTTACAATGTTAAAATGAACAAATTTGTATTTGTAAGTAAGGAATATTTTATCACTAAGCATTATTTAATTATTTGTATACATAAAACGATTTGAGTTATTTTAAACTTACGCAAAATTATTAAGATTTCTTTGGCTCGGTATTACATCTTTCAACATTTAATTTCTTTAATCTATCGTCAATAACTGTTGTCGCTTCTTTGGCTTTTATTCCCTTTTTTTTTCATCCAACAATTTTTTCCATTCTGCTTAACGCAAATTTTTTTTCTTGTGCTTCCGATCCCTTTTGTTTTTTCTGATTTTCTTTTTAAATATACAAGTCCCAAAACTTATTTGACGTTGCAGCTGCTATCATCTTAGGCTTTTTAGATTTTCCAAGATTTTCTTTTTTTTTTAGGTAAGTAATCGGAGGGTAGTAAGAAACTATCTGAGATGCGTTTATTTTTAAGAGTACCTATAAGTAAATAAAAATATTGCAAGAAAATCGGATACATTAGAGTACAAGGAATATAAAAGAAAAAATAACGTTTGGACAAACCTTTATAATTTTCTTTTTTGTTTCCAATGGGTTCCTGTTAAAGATTCATAAGTTTGTTAATAACGTCATCCTTAGAAGATATTTTCTCCTTATACTATTAGTTGAGGTAGGATAGCTCAGCAATGAGGTTTAGCCTAAAAAATATAATTGGATAAAAAATTAGTAAAGTTTAACTTTTGAGCAAAATCACAAAAATATAAATCAGACATTCCACGTCAACCGGGACACCTCAATGGCCAAAATTCAATGCAATCTAAAAAATTCTCTCTGTGCTCAAAATGTTCGTATGATCATAGGCTTTCGAATGTTATCTGGTCTTTAAAAAAATTCAAAATGGCGAATCCAATATGGCGGCCGAATTCCGAAATAT
>JAPYYV010003168.1:0-18897 GCA_030522625.1 Copidosoma aretas
CTTATGTATTCAAGTTGTCTATTCGACACTGTACTTGTGATAATCGCTCTTGCTTTAAGGTCATGTTTATTCCATGTGTCTTCTGTGTCTTCCGCTGTTCTCGCTTGAATAGCTTGTTGTTTACATTCTTTGTAATCTAGTAACATCAGCAATCTAAATTTACAACTGCTGAATTCTTCTCCGTCGAACACGGGAATAACGATATTGTCGATTCTCGTTCTGTCGGCCATTTTGTCTTCTAAGAATTTTCTAGACTCTTCTAGAACTTTCTTTATCATAAGTACTTCTGTTGTTATTTTCACGAAACTTTTTCTTTAATATTTTATGACTTCTTCTCGACTCAATTTTTCTTGTTCACTTGCCATTAACACACTTTAGCCTTTGCACTTAATTTTCACGACTGGATTACTGGCTACTTAATTATATACCTTTCTCTACTTGTTACCACTGGATTTTTCTTTGTGTTGAATTGACACTTTTACCTGGACCTTGTCCTAAGTTAATTGTCACGGGCCACCGAAGCAACGCGTGAAAAAATCAAAGAAAAAAACGAATCACGCTCTGCTACCATGTTGAATAAGTAGGTTCTGGTAGTTGTAAAGATATGTTTATTTAACTATTATACATAGTGACCTTATATACTACTGAGCGACTACTTAAGGCAAAGGCTAGAGCTTGACTAACCATTGAGTATTGCGCAGCATAACTTTTCTGCTCGACACCCCGCGTACACTATATATCCACAGTTCTATACATACTCAGACGAGACTGTACTAATTTACTATATATTACAACAGTAAGTTTACTATGAAAGTGTTCTTTATGTGGCAGCTGCTCATTTTTGCTTATCAATAGAGCTGGTGTAAACATAAGAAAATACCCCTTTTTTTAATAATAACTTTACATGATCTTCAGTATAACCTTCCTTACAAAATTCACTTGAAGTTATATCGTATCGATCCAGATAAGATTCCAATTTCTCTAAGGATGACGACAATAATCTGAAGGAGTCAATGAATCTGAAGTTGATGTCAGTACCATCGATATGTTTTGCGAAAGTAATATACTTTTCTTTGTTTTCTGCAATAAGTGTGACGCGTCCTTTGAAGTCTGCAGCTGTAGCCATTTCTTTTATTATAAAGTGAGAGTCATAACCTGTAAGAATGTGAAATACAACAGGTATGTATCTTGATTTTTTGTAGTTGATATTACATCCTTCATGAGCTGCTCGACCAAACGTTCTAGTAGAATGGCAATGATCTCCCACTTTTTCTTTCCTTATTTGAAGACTTTTCCACAGCAATGACATTATTTAGCTAACACACAATTTAGCGTTTCTCCAGTGGTAAGGTTCATTGGTTTTGGCTCCTTGTACATCTGTTCTAGCTCATCTGTGAGAGCTTTTAGTTTGAAAATTAACCATTCTGCAGGAGTTTTAACTACAGCAGTATCTTCTCCAATTTCTCTATAGTTAGAGTACGTAGAGCGTGTATCATCAAAACTACACTTAATGTAATATCCAATAATGTAAGCTTGATGTTTTTGAAATTTTCGTTCATCGCCTTCTTCAGGTTGTAATAGACATTCAAAGTCAGCGTATATCACAAAATGTACTTTTTCTTTATTATTAAAATTATTAAATTGTAACACATTTTGATCTCTAGCAGAAAGTTTCACATTACACTTATTAATGATTGCACAATGGATTTCATGAGCTGCAAGTTTATGCTCAGTGCTAAAAAAGTTCGAACGTCCATCACAAACAATATATTTACTACGTGGATTAGTTAACTGACTTCTTATTATTTTGATAGTTTTTAATTCATACATAGTGAATTCGGAGCTCTGAAATACTGTTATTGCTAAGAGTTCAATCATTTTCTTCTTCTTCATTCTCATCAAGATAAAAATTCTGAACAAGCAATAGATTGACATGTTTTTATTTTTTAACAAAACTTACATGAAACAGAACCACGATAAATTTGTTTACAAATTTTTTAAGAATATATAAATTTACAGAGGCAGAATTTTTTTTTAAATTTAATAATGTCTTTCACTGACACTGGAAACTCTATTCCAATAAAGTTGCACTGCTCTTTCAATAGTTTACTTACAATAACATGAAACCACTTACTAATATTAGTAAATTTATAGATTGGACTAATTTTAGTATTAAAATATTTTATCTCACCAGTTTCACCATCATCCTTATGTATCACGTACTCACGTGAAAGTTCAGTGCTAACTTTTAAAGTACTATTGTATTGAAGAGCACCCATAATCATTTCTTCAAATAAGAATCTTGCATTATCAAAGAATGATCCAATATCTAGATGTGCAATATTCGTAATAATGCCGGAACTTATACGTCTATCAAAAGCTCTTGCTAGATCATTCCACTAAACGGTATTATGAAGTGCTACTGCTGCATCGGATTGTGGTCTTAAGTCTCCTCCAATTTTAAATAAAAACCTCGTCAATTTATTTTTAATGCTCACCAAATTAGATACAAGCGCTATACATGACTGCCTTTTAGCTCTTGTCAATTTCGATGAAGTAAGCAATTCATCCGATGCATCAATCGCCTCCAAAGATAGTTGCATACATCTGCGTATGTCTGAATCATCTACACCCATGCTAGCTGCATAATCTAATGAACATAGCAACATTTTCGCTGTTAGTTTAAAGTCTGACTACTGCAAGTCTGCCATGGTCCTGATGCTCTGGAGTGAATCCACAAAGGATCACATGTTAAATGATTAGATTTATGAACTTAAAAATTCAATTTTCAGCTTAGTAAAGACGACTTCGTAGCATCCTCTTAATATTATAGATTATAATAAATAGAAAGAAAGTGGCAGTGAGCGCCTTAGGAAGGAGACTTCTGCTTCTCCCTCCTTCTTCTCATCAAGCGTTAAAACCGCTTGGATAGGCGGATAGTCATCATCATCAGGGTTGTAGAAAAGATTTAAAAATACATTATGTGAAATAATCTCCTCCATTGACCCGAAGTCTCCATTCTCAAATGAATCTCCATGGAGATCACTGTACGTAAGCCTTTATACATAGGGCTATGCGTTCTAGACCTGTTCAAGACACTCGTGTATCGGTTTTATTACGAAAACATGAAAAAATGTGTAGAAGATAAAGCAAAGCTTCTATACACAGACACTGATAGCCTTATTTAGGAGATTTACGACGTATATATGTATAATATGATGAAAAGAGACAGCCATGAGTTCGACATGTCTGACTACCCTGTAGACAATCAGTTTGACATAGAGTTGAAGAATAAGAAGGTAGTTGGACTGATAAAAGACGAGTGCAACGGTCGCATCATGTTGAAGTTTGTGGGACTCCGCAGCAAAATGTACTCTGTCAGAATAAAAGATGAGAAGCCTATAAAGAAGGCAAAAGGAACTGAAACATCTACCGTTAAAGCCACTATTAGCTTTGACAACTATATTGATCATCTTCATAAAGATGTAACAGTTGTGCGTGAGCAACACAATACACGCTCACGACTGCATGTACTATGTACCAAACGAGCGCAAAAGATCGCTCTCCGCTCTCACGACAACAAACGCTGTCTAATGACTGGTCAAACGGACACTTTACCGTGGGGACACAACTCGTTAAGGAGAGAGTAGTCAAAGACAGTACGAGAAGACGACACCGAGTCAGCACCTAAGAGACCTCGGCTTAATAGATAGAGTAAGTATAATCGCGAAGAGAAAATCACCACCCTCCACGAAAACTAGACATACCTGCTTACCACCATATCGCTGTTTGAGAATCGCTATTAGACCAGTCATTAGACAGCGTTTATTGTCGTGAGAGCTGAGAGCGATCTTTTGCGCTCGTTCGGTACATAGTACATGCAGTCGTGAGCGTGTATTGTGTTGCTCACGCACAACTGTTACATCTTTATGAAGACAATCAATATAGTTTTCAAAGCTTATAGTAGCTTTAATAGTAGATATTTCAGTTCGTTTTGCCTTCTTTATAGGCTTCTCATCTTTTATTCTGACAGAGTACATTTTGCTGCGGAGTTCCACAAACTTCAACATGATGCGACCGTTGCACTCGTCTTTTATCAGTCCAACTACCTTCTTATTCTTCAACTCTATGTCAAACTGATTGTCCATAGGGTAGTCTGATGTGTCGAACTCATGGCTGTCTCTTTTCATAATCTTATTTATATCCACGTCATAAATTTCGTAAATAAGGCTATCAGCGTCTGTGTATAGAAGCTTTGCTTCATCTTCTACACATTTCTTCATGTCTTCGTATTAAAACCGATACACGAGTGTCTTGGGCAGGTCTAGAACGCATAGCCCTATGTATAAAGGCGTACGTACAGTGATCTCCATTCGTGACAGCTGTACGGCTACTGGATTTTCATCATAGATGGAACAGCTATGAAAGTTTGGTTTAGCGATGTATGCTTTACAGCCATACCGACCTTCCCACTTATTTAAAAGCTTAACATCGATACGTTTTCGCTTATTTTCCATAGTCTTGCCATACACTGCATTATTAAAGAGTTTAAAAAGCAGTTTTTCAAACTCAGTCGTTGCATTTTTTCTCTTCTCACTGTTCGAGTCTATATATGACTTTAGCCATTTACTTTGATCGAATGCAAGCATTCAATGCACCTTTTTTATACGTAAACCATACTTAAGGGCCTGCTTGAGACTTCTATAATGAATGATGTACCGCTCTTTATTATCTAAGGTCGTCAGCAACTTCTTCACTCGAGAGCCAGGAGGTGTCACGCTGAAATCAACGTTCTCAACCCAGTGGAAGTTTCATGTAGGCAATGCCTCACACATTGCCCATCCATACTGATTGTTAACGTCATAGTAAAGGAGATACTTGTCCTCCTTTTCATGACTGTACTCGACACCCATGCATGGATTATTAGCCTTGGCATATCGATTGCTGCACTGACTAATACCACTACGAATGACACGCTCAATAAAAAGGAGCATATATAATTCAGTCAGCAACGCCAACGTGATCCCCGTATGCTTCAACATCGCATCCCAAGTAAAGCCTGGGGCTGTGTAGTAGTGGGCGGGATCGAGTCCATAAGCCTTAACGCAAATGTCCCGGAATTTCTCGAAGACAGCAGCTAAGAGGAGTACATCAGTCTCCGGGTAGAGGTTGGAGTAGACTCTGATAGTCTCTATGTCAAAGACATTCCATACTTTTTGAACATGTGCTTAATCTTCTTCTGAAATATGCTCTCCACTAAGACTACTGTATAAATCTGTCTTAGCAGGAAGTTCTCGCCCCTCAAGTCGATCGAAGAACGAGGCGAACTCGTATGGAAAGACTCCTTTTCTCACTAGTAGTTTTATTTGTTCAGTCAAGTTGTGTTAAAATTCATTCTAAATTAACTTATGCTCTTCTGAGTAGGACGCTAGTTTTTCCATGGTTAATGGCGTAAAGCGAAAAGCGTCTATGAAACGGAAGCTCACGTTGCTATCATTCATACTCTTTGTAGAGGAGATATAGCGCTCCTTGATATGCGGAATAATCATTATTGGCCCATCAGATACAATAGCTAACTCCTTAATAATGAAATGAGTGTTATACCCGCTTAAGATATGGAAAACTACAGGTATTGTCCATGTATCTTGATAATTAAGATCGCAACTGTTATGTGCTGATCCTCGATATCTGAAACAGAAATATGCCATTTATTAGTATTATACGAGAAAATATTACAATTTAGAGAAAACGAAATACTTACTGTCTTGTCTGATGACAATGATCTCTAAAATTTTTATCAGTGTTGTTAAATGGCTTTTTACATGTGTGGCATTGTATTGCCCTTTTGAAACTTTTGTTTTCAGCGTTGGTGAGCTGATTCATTGGTCTTGGATTTTCGTGAAAATTTTTCAGTTCCTGAACAATTAGTTTAAGCTCGTTAACAAACCATTTAGCTGGTGTTCTTGCACCAGGTTGTCTTTCACGATTGGCTGCATACTTGGTAGCAGCACTTTATATTCGTTCATTTGGGTACAGTCGATTTCATGTACTTGCAACTTTTTAACAGTACGAAAAAAATGTAAACATCTGTCGCATATATATTTAGCATAAGGACGTTTAGAAAGCTATTCACTCACAAGTCTTGATAAGTTCTTAATCCAGACATAGTAAAATCGCGGTGGTGCTGAGTGATTAATTACTTTATCTTCAACATCTTCATCTCAATAGTAATCTTGCCGTAATAGAAGATTTACGTGGTGGTCTTTTTTATTTTTTGGCACGTGGTATGGGGAAACAGTATGTTTTTTTCCTCATGTCTCCAAGATGAATAAGTTTATGGAAACCTTGTTCTGCTTTTCAAAAGCAGATATCTGCGTGGATATTACTGGAAAATTGATGCCCTTGAAATTTAATTAATTTGCAAACTTCCCATATTTAGAAACACGTTCAGCATGTCCACTAACAGGATATAGTGCTGACAGCGCACTCCACTTCAAACCCATGTGTCATAATTTTGCACATTAACACAAGCTTTTTTTATCATGAATATCTTTTGTAGTGGTAGATAAGAACTTCCATGTAGTGGACTGTACTTGTTTATATTCACAGTCAAATTCACTATTGATTTAAAAGACCATTCTGACTCTCGTTCTTGAAATTTTTCAAGGTCTCGTTCAACTATTTGCTGTATATAAGTGTTAAACCATTTCTTTAAATCAGTTGTCTGATAGATAGGTTGATTTTCAACGTTAAAGTATATAGTTTCTTGCACTTCTTTATCATTCTTGATCTTGCTAAAGAGAGCTGTAAGTATTGCATTGGCTTTAATGTCATAATGACTAACTAAAGCTTAATTTATTTGCTTTTTTGAAAACAGAGCGAGCGTTGGTAGAAAAGGATTTTATATATAGATGAGTCAAGTTCGTAATTACTGCTGTCTCGATCCAACCCTTAAACGCTGACTGCATACTAATCCGAATTGCTTCCTGCTGTATGCTTTCTCCACATTTATGATGCTTGAATGGGTCCTAAGCACTCTGCGTTTGACTCAAGATATTCTTGTATTTTGACTTCTCCCCAAGACTTAATTTCTGTGTAGTAATGATAAAGTTGAGCTACTGTATATTTTATTTGGAAAAATCAATCCATTTTTCAATATCATCCTTCCTTGCAGTAGGAATACATCCTACATACTGCTGCAATGTATTAGCTGTGGTAACGTAATTCTTGCTGAGCTGGCTCTCGCACGTGTCCATAATAGCTGAAAACAATTATTAAATTTAGTTTTACCATGCATACAAACGCGCAAAAATGCTAAAAAAGCGTACATACACTCACTAAAATGTGTAAAAAGACATGCCTAGACGCGCGAAAAAGTGTAAGAAGCGTGCATTTGGGCGCAAAAAATGTGTGAAAAGGCATGCATACGCGTGCAAAAAGCCGTAAAAAGCATGCATTCGCGAGCAAAAATGCGTAGAAAGTCATTCATACACGTGCGAAAGACATAAAAAGCGTGCATTCGCATGCAAAAATGCGTAAAAAGGCATGCATACACGTGCAAAAATGACGTAAAAAGTGCGCATTCGCGTGTAAAGATGTGTAAAAGTGTACATACACGCGCATAAAAGTGTAAAAGGCAGGCATACACGCGCACACATTCTTTGGAGATGTAGATTGTTAAGCTTACTGAAACTGTGTATATCCTTAAAAGCTTCCTCCTCTGTTAAAGACCCCTTTCAAAAGGAATTTTTTTGCTTGGTGTTTCGTTTCTAGAGATCTGAAGAGCTTCTTCGTTGGCAGGAGATCTTGATGACTGCACTTGTCGACTGATTTATAGCAATTAAATTAGTTTATTTTTATCACGCAACTCCCTTTGTCTCCTGGCTATTAGTATCGTTGCCTAGCACCTGCAATGGAGCTCCCTGATTGGCTGCTATAATTCTCTTAAGAGACGTTCCTTGGTGCTGGCTTTTTTGCTAGGATTCTAGAGATCACAAGATTTTCTTTGATAGTAAGAGTTTATGCACTAGATGACTGCACTCGTCGATGGACTTGCTACAACTGAGGCATTTACAGTTACACTTACAATTCAACAGTCTTTATCAATATATACGATGCTGTGTAAAGGAGTGGGCCAGTATTGGGACCTGCTCCACTTTAAGTTTATAATTTTCGTAATAAGAGAGCTAGCGCCCATATAGCCAGAGTCTTGCATCATTCGATACGCGTTTGCATCTGCTAATATAAACCTTACGCTCATATGCTATAATACGTAAGAAACGAGGTACGAATATTGGGCATCGTGTTTCTCGTACTAAGCGTTGTACACAACGCGCTGATGTGTGCCTCTGCGACACATATCTCCCGCTTTGAATGAAATAAATACGTTCGAGGAAGCAGGCTTAGAAGGACCACGTCAAAGATGAAAGAAATACCTACGCTCATAAGAGAGCGGGGCTCGCACAGATCATATTTCGTCTAGGGAGAGTGAGTCTCGAGCATTACGTGAGATTGGAGTCGATGTTAGTCGTGCCGTTCCCAACCACATACATCCCGTCCTAATATTCCTTCTTTCTCTCTCTCTCTCTCTCTCTTGTCCGCCTTGACAACATCCTCCGCGATGACTCGTCTGTAAAAACCGTTGCCATCACCTCTCAGCACTCGACAAAGCCAGCATCATTTGATACGCGTATTAATAAGACAGACCAAGCATAGTATTACTCATGTCAAGCGTTTTACACAACGTGCTCACGCTTGCCTCAGATTAGTAGGCTAGCGTTTAAAGTAATACATTGGAGAGAGCAAGTGCATCATGTTTCTAGTGATAAAGAGTGCATCTCGAGCGTATTTAATGATGATTATGCAGCTGTATCAATAAATGTTTGGACCTCGGACTTCACAGATGTAGCTGATCTACTTACCTTAAGTTCGCGTGATCGGGAATCCGGACGGAGCTCGTGCTACAGTACGGGCTCAATCACTTATACGATGGCATAAGGATCTGGAATGAGGCAGTGGGAGTAAGCAAGCGGAAGTAAGGCTGCTTTAGGCAGGACGGAAGTAAGCGTTTGCTTGTCTGATAGCACGATGTTGAGCATGGTCGATAATACCGCTTGTTGATAATGTCGATCGAGTTGGTTTGAGCCGGTAGAGTAGGAATCATGGCTAATCTGGCACTAGTAGGGGAACATCTGTAGGAGCTCGTGCTATAGTACGAGGAAGCCTGGCTGCCAGGTAGGGGAGATCCGGCTATTCCAGTCCTAGTAGGGCTGCCAGACAAGTGGCCCAGAACCGGCCTAGCCTATCTACTAAGCTCATCATCGTCCGACAAGAGTTCATACCAAAAATCCTCTCAACCCATGATTAACTTCAGAAATATATAGAAATATCTCTTACACTTGATTTTAGATGTAATTTGATGATCAATTAAATATACGTACTTAGTAGTATATCCTTGTTCGATGATGACTTCTGCTGATGTACTCTGCTGTAAAGCTGCCTTGTATCCACTCTCTAGTTGTAGTGTGAGTAGAGCTCAAGTACTTCCTCTGAACTGCTGCGTAGATTTGGTGAAGCTTCTTCCTAGACTGCTGTCGATGCTCTCTGCTCCGGTTCCATGCGTAGAATATTGACTCTGGAGCTCAGTGCTGTCTTATATTCCCTCTGACTGGAGTGGGGGAAGTCGTGGACTTCTGCGCAGGCGTAGTGGAGCTCATTGTTTTTGCTCCGGATGTGCACTGCTCCAGTTCGAGGTGACGAACGAAGACTTCGGTGCTCAACGCTGCCTTATATTCCCTCCTGACTAGAGTGGGATAAGCCATGGAGATCCTCTGGACTTCTGCGCAAGCGTAGTGAAGCTCCTCCGTGGACTGCTGCCTATGTGATTTCCACTAGCTCAAGGCAACGAGTGACTCCGCGAGAGGGCGACGCTATCTTATATCCATTCTTGGAGGAGTGGGGGTAGACAACAAGAAATTTATTCTAGACTGCATGGTGCAGCTGTCCGTAGACTGCTGCCAATGTGATCTTCACCCGGTCAAGGCGACAAATGACTCCTCCAGAGATCGACGCTATCATATATCTGATCTTCGTGGAGTGGAGATAGACAACGACAAGTTTCCTCTGGACTGCGTGATGAAGTTCTTCCGTCAACTGCTGCCGATGTGCTCTCAACCAGTTCGAAGCGACAAATAAAGACTCTGGAGATCAGTGGCGTCTTATATCCTTTCTGACGGTAGTGGGGAATAGTGTGCGCATGCGCATATGTAAAAAGGGTTGCAACTCTCCAGAACGTCTTTATAAGGAGGGTGTAAGCTGCTGAGTCATCAACAAGCAGAGCTACTGGATGGACCTACGAAGAGGAGGTTCTAGAAGAACGTTCTGACCATCATAGACTACATAGTAGATCTTCAAGGCTTCAAGCGCTCATCCAACATCTTCACCTTGAAAAAGGCAGCCATCATTGCAGCTCGAGAAGGCGTTGTACCTGAAGTTTATCACTTCCAAGCACCATGCAAATGGTCTAAGCTACTGGCTCAAGAACGAAGAATTAATAAATAGCTTGAGAGAAATTAACATGGTATCCCATGGCTATCTGGCTCCATACATTACAAAAAAGTCATATTTATTTTACGAAAAGCGATAAAAAATGCCAGAAAAATTTTTGTAGAAGGATTAGAAAAGAAAAATTAGCTCAAAGAAATCTTATTTACAACAAATTATTTTGTTGTTTTCAGTTATTTTTAGTCACTTATAGTTATACTAAATTTATTTAGTGGAGAGCCATTTATAGTATGGATAAAATAAGTTGTTCTTGACTTAAGAGCCTTGAAAATGCAAAGATCTTTTGCTACAATCATTCACTTAGAAGAAATTCAATATTTGCAAAGAAAAATGTTGTTACTTCAAAAAACTTTCTACATTTCTGATGATCTCTCGTTCACTTTTGCAGTAGTACTGTGTATTGAACTAAGCTGCAAGGATCGATATGTCTACATATCTCATGGTTTTATGATGAATTTGTTCAAAGTGCATCAAGCACTTTCCAATTACAAATAATCAAATTTAATAAAACGTAACAGTTTTGGACCAGATTTTTTGTTATCCAAAACTTTAGATCTCAACGAAGTAATAAACAAAAAATCAAGAGCTACTTCATATGAATAAATAAGAAAAGGCGATATTAAAATTCTGGCCACTTAACAAGTAAGTAAGAACCACTTCAAGGGAGTTTAGTTAACAATTACTTAACAATTAATCTATTAAATTTTGTATTTCTAATGCAAATTATTTATAGCTTTTACCATGTCGAAATTCTTATGATTTGATTGATCCCATTAACAATGTGTATACTCATGAGTGTTTTACAAAATATATGACAAAAACGAGTATGCTTTGGTGTCTGACATGGATTATGAAGTAGTTGCTGGTAAATCTAATTTTTGATTCTTCTGGTGTAGTCATTGTATCTTTACATCCCGTACGATATGATCCTGTAGAAGTTCCTACAAGACTCTGTAGTACACGCTGCAGGAATTCCTGGCGGAAATTCGCGCTTTTCCTACAGGAATTCCTGGACGGACTTCTCTAGGAACTCCTGCAGGACCATATACAAGCTAGTATGAATAAATCCTATAGGCATCCTACAGACACCCTGCAGGATCATATACGAGCTAGTATGAATAAATCTTGTATCCATCCTACAGAAACCCTGCAGGATCTCCTGCATGATATCCTGCAGAACGTACCGTAAATAAAATACATTTTTTTCTGAAATGAGGATTTTATTTATATGAAGAAGATTACTAGCTCCGATTATTAAGAGCTAACCGAGACACGTGGGTTTTTCTGTTATATTATAATTTAACTTGGTTCTACGATTCATTGGTATTTTTCGTATCCACGGAAGATTGATCAAGAAGATTGTTAAGATCTTAGAACAAATTGCAATCTCTACGAGAAAAAACTTTTAGGATATAAATAGTAAGTAGTGAAGAATCCCTTTTTCAACCAGTAACAAATTTTCTACTGTAATTTAAGATAATTTGTGAGATTTTCGATTGCGCATTTTGGAAATCGACTTGATATATTTACGTGGATACAAGCACTTAGTTATTTCACATATTTATATACTGTAATATAAAGATTACTAAATAAGTTTAATTGCTGCGTGTATGTGCACAAGCAAAAAGTATTGATGAAAAGTTGTTCTGAGGATTTTTTTCACATTATTCTCATACTTTTGCTCTTAAACTCCAATCCGCATTCTTTACAGCTGCAGTTGAACTAGAGATCTTAAGGAGGTTCTGCTACACCTAAATTGAAATTTCGATTGCAACTTCTCTGTTAGTATGCTTATCATTATTTCTAAAAAAAATTCGTAACGTTTTAATAGGTGACAAATAAATTATTTTATATTATTCTTCTACTTTTCATATTCTAAGTACAAACTTTCTTTTTATAGTAGCAGCTATGATTGGTCTTGATTGTCATCTATGTTACATTGAGGTGAGTAGCTTGAAGTATTACAGGTTTTTTTTACCTGGAACAAATAGAAATTCTACAAAGCTTAATATCTAAGTACAAAGTTATTTGTTGGGGTTTAATAAAAATGTAACTTATCCAAAAGAAAAAGCCTTCCTTAACATCATGTGACACACATATTTTTACACCCATGGTAACGACTGATAATTCGCTATGTGGCCATAGTATTAATGCTTATAATAATAAAAATAAGTTATCTTTGGAATTTTCTTCTTAAATCTCTTTGTTGATTTTTACGAAATGAGGCTGTTAGATTTAATTTGCCGTTTCAAAATTTTATTGGACGATAAGAGGTTAGTTTATGACATTAAGTTGATGAAGTGTCTTTATTTCAAGGAAACTTTAAACGCAAATAATTTTTGCAGAAATATTGAAATATTTCTTATAGTTTAGGCTAAGAAAATCTTACTTAAAGATGATTTTCGAAAGAAAATACGGCCAGATTAACATGAAGGGAATTTGATCTTGAAGAGCAAATAAATACTGACCAGGTGCGTACAGTAGTCCATTTATCACCTTCATCAAGCCGGAGCTTAAAGCTATAACGGCTGCTATAAAAGTCCGAGTAAATAAGTAGATTGCAAATACCAGAGCTGGTGCGAGCGCCGCGCCGGGGTCCAAAAACGGTCATGTAAATGGACCGCATCGCACGTTGCAGCAATTGCAGATCAACTAATCTTAGGCTGCTGCAGTGCTTGTCTTGTATTTCGATGTAATACCTCCTAATTTTTCTCCCAGGAGCCGCTCAGCTTTCAACACATGGGTGGAGAATACCTTGGAAAGATGTGCAAAGTTGTGCAAATAAATATTGGAACCTAACTACTCCAGACTATGCATGCGCACATAATTTTTTGCGATTCACTTATTAAAGAGATTTCAATTTTCAACTATTGACAATTTAAATTAGCACTAACAAATACTCAAAAAAATCTTGTACAGCAGGGATAATTTTCGAGGCTATCAACATGTAGATTCATAGTTACTGGAGCAAAACAAAAAACAAATACTGTACATCATACACGTTTGTTGTTGTTTGCTTGGTCACTGGATTTACACGTTGATTAACCGACTTTTTTCTCAGCAGTTACGAGATTTATTTTTATGCTTGTATATGCTATTTAAATTGACAAGAGTTGTCAATTAAAATGTTTTTAATAAGTGAATCGCAAAAAATTGTGTGCGCATGCATAGTCTGGAGTACTGAGGTTCCAGGTTCCAATATTTATTTGCACGACTTTGCACGTCTTTGCAAGATTATTCTCCATCCATGTATTAAAAGCTGACCGGCTCCTCAGAAAAAAATCAAGAGGGATTAAACCGAAATACAAGAGGAGCACCGCTGCAGTCAAAGATCGGTTGATCTGCAATTGCTAGAACGTACCATGCGGTGCATTTACATGACCGTTTTTGGACTTCGGCGTATGCGCCAGCTCTGGCATTCGCTATCTACTTATATAATCGGACTCTTATATCAGCCGTTACAGCTTTAAGCTCATGCTTCATGAAGGTGGAAGACTACTGCAAGCACCATCAGGTCAGTATTTATTTGCTCTTTGAGATCAAATTCCCTTCATGTTAACCCGGCCGTGTTTTCTTTCGGAATTCATCTTTCTCTAAGATGTTCTTAGCCTTAACTATAACCATTAAATATTTCTGCAAAAATTATTTCCGTTAAAGTTTCCTTGAAATAGAGATACTTTATCAACTTGTTGTCATAAACTAACCTCTCATCATTCCATGAAATTTTCAAACGGCAAATTGAATCAAATAGCCTTATTGTGTAAAAATTAACAGAGATTTGTTTATAAAATTCAAAAGATAACTAACTTTTATTATTTTCAGCATTGATACTACGGCTACATGGCAAATTCTCATTCGTAACCATGGGTGTAACCATCTCTCACATGATGTTAAGGAAGGTTTTTTCTGATATATAAGTGACATTTTTATTAACCGCAACAAAATAGTTTTTACTTAGATATCAAGCTTTGTGGAATTGCTATTCGTTCAAGGTAAAAGGAACCTGTTTTACTTCAAGCTACTCGCCTTAATGTATCATTGATGACGATTAGGACTAATAATAGCTGCTAGTATAAAAAGAAAGTTTGTACTCAGAACATGAAAAGTAGAAGAATAATAAATAAAAACTTATTTATCTCCTATTAAAATCTTACTAATTATTTTACAGAAATAATAATAAGTACACGAACAGAGATGTTTCAATCGCAATTCCAACTTTCGCGTATCAGAACTTCCTGAAGATCATTAGTTCAACTGCAGCTGTAAAGAATGCGGATTTGAGTTTAAGAGCAAAAGTATGAGAATAATCTGAAATAATCCTCAGAACAACTTTTCATCAATACTTTTTGCTTGTGCACATACAAGCAGCAATCAAACTCATTTAGTAATCTTTATACTACAGTATCAAAATATGTAAAAGAACTATGTGTTCGTATGCACGGAAAATTATCAAGTTGTTTTTCATGTCGATTTCTAAAATGCACAATTGAAAATCTCACAAATTATCTTGAATTACAGTGAAGAACTTGTTACTAGTTGAAAAAAGGATTCTTCACTTCATGCTTGTTGTATTCTAAAAGTTTTACTTGTAGAAATTGCAATTCGTTCTAAGATATTAACAATCATCTTGATCAATCTTCCGTGGATACAAAAAATACCAATGAATTGTAGAACCAAATTAAATTATAATATAACAGAAAAACCCATGTCTCTCAGTTAGCCCTTAATAATAGAAGCTGATAATCTTTTTCATATAAGTAAAATCCCTATTACAGAAAAAGAAGTATTTTAATTTTAGTACGTTCTGCAAGACATCCTGCAGGAGATCCTGCAGGGTTTCTGTGGGATGCCTGCAGGATTTATTCATACTAGCTCGTATATGATCCTGCAGTAGTTCCTAGAGGAATTCCAGCAGCATGTCCTGCAGGATTTCCTGGAGGAATTCTTGCAGGATTTCCTGCAAGCATCCTACAGGACTCCTGCAGGATGAAATCATACGGGTTATAACTATAGAAAATGAATTGCTATGTAGAGGTGCCTATAAAAGAAATGAAGAACGATTACGTAATAATATAATGTATTAGATCATGAAAGATTTCAGTATTAGTTAAACAAACACCTTAATAGCAATTAGTTTGCTTTTTACGCAACCAATACAATGTAGAAAGTTCCACTTTTCATCGAATTTTGAAGCAACGTTTCTCCAGAAACTTTGTGTTAATTTTGTTGAAAATAAAACTGTTTTTAAACAATTTCATAATTCTTGAGATGTTTCTTCAATGATTTCTGGTACCATTCTAGGACTAACTCTAGATAAATAAGCTAAAGTCATCAGATTGTCATTAGTAGCTAAATATCTCAAAGTCAATTGCAAGCGCACTTTTGCAAGTATCGGTGTGCGTACAGGTAGTTTTTTTTAGAGATTTCAGGACCGACTATTGATCGCTATTGATCGAAGTTCATCAAAGAGAGCTGTTGATATTCTAAGAAATCTATGAAAGCCTCCTTTGTCATACTGTTTTAATAACATTACAAGGTTATCACTTGTTCCTTGAGAAATTTGATTGTCAAATAGAAGTTGATAAACAGTATACAGCTTCCTTATCGTATCTATGTCAATTACTTCATTATGACCATCCTTATCTTCCTCAAATAATAATAAAATAATATTTTTTAGGTTGGGCACTAAAACTACAGGCTACATTGTTTTTTTTTTTTTATTTTTTATTAGTATTTCTACCCGTACACCAACTCAAATTGATTTTACTGGCACCCTCTACCACCTTGGTGTGGAGAGTGTTGATCCTAACCCCAACTATTGCCCTTTTTACCTTAGTCCCCATTGTTATCCATGATCCCTGCGTTATCTGCCCTCCCCCTCTTTCCACCCCCTGATCCCAACATTTTCCCAAGTAGTCCCGCACCTACTCAGAGCACCCACAAAGCCCACCCCTGGAACGCCCATGTGGTGCAGGACCCTCTTTCCACCCGTGTAACCCTATTACCACAACTAGTACTGCACCTACACTGAGAGAAAAAAAGGTTATAGTAAACGTGGTACGTTAACTGTTAACTTACGAATCGCTCAGAGGTTTTAACTTCTCATACGTTTATAATTAACGTGTGCATAGGTTTAATACGAACGTAATATGTTTCATGACGTTTACAAATTTAATTTTATAATAACTTATATATTACCTTTTTATGAAGTAATAACAAATTCGAATATGTATGAAGTAGATATTAATGATATCTGAAAGATAATAATAATTATGATATTGATAATAGAAATAATGATAATAAGAGTAAGAAATGATAATCATGAACAAAATAAATATACAGTTTTTAATGTTATTATATTTTTACTGTAAATCTCGACAACTAATAACACATTTACCCTTAGAAGTTTTGTGAAATTGCATTGGTCGCCAAAATAGATTAACATCTACTTTCAATGATTTGAGTCTGTTTTTTTTATTTATTTGTATTTCATAGCATTGAATATGGTCATTGTAACCCACTGTCTTACACTCTTTATAAACTATAAATATCGTTTTTTCGGGATCGATTGCAACGTTTTCAATAATACCAAAGATAGGATCATTTTCAGAACTTACTGCTACGTACAAAATTATTATTTTTCTATACAAATGTCCATTTAGTCGAATATGAGAAATTATTGTTAAATTATTTTTTTTTGATATTGCATTCTCACTCAAATTACCAAAGTTTCCAAGAATTCTTCCGTATTCTATTTTATCTAGAAATCCTCTCTGACTTAATAATCTATAACAAAAAATTATGCTGCAATTTCATTGCTAGAGAATAAATAATATTTACTCTTGAAGTAACTATGCTAGCGTATTTTTTTGGCTTTCTATGAAAAGCTTCGTATTTTTGACAACTTATGTATCTTAATGGACCCAATAGTCTTATGGCTGTTGGATAATGTGATAAAAAATGATCTTTTGGTATTAAATCCTGCTTGAAAATCTTTAATTTCATGATATTATGGGTTTCTATTAGTTATTCTAAATAATTAATATCTTTTTCAGATATAATAGAACTATAAACAATATCTGTAATTTTATATACTATTTTATAAAATTTCCATGCAGGATCGCCTTCTGGTACTAAATCTCCCACTATAATTCCAAAATATGAAATTAAAAACGGCATTTTAGTAGAAGTTTTTATGAGGTAGCTGTTTTTCAAGTGAGCTTCTTTAATGCTTGTTACTTTATTTCCGCGGTCAGTATTAGAAAAAGTAAAATATTTTATTCTTCGTTTAAAACTTTTATTGTGAAGTATCCACTTTTTATGCAATGATTAATAATATTAGCTAAGCTGTACCGATTTGTACCTAAATTTAGATCATGCATGGGATTACAAACTTTATTTTTCACGCAATGGAAGTTTGATAATCTATTAAATTCACAAAAACTATTGATTCCTGCTTTCAAGTTTTTAACATCTTCGCTATAGTTATCAATATTTCTCATCAGATCTTCGCGCTCTTTACACAATATACTCGCTTCAAATTTTGTTGCCTTGCAAAACCAGCAGTCATAATTACTATTGAAACTACTTTCAAAACCTAAGATAGTGTTAACCTCATGGTTATCTCCTAAGATTCCAATGACAACAAAATAAATTTTTTTTTTTTTACGATCAATAGAAATAGCAATACCTTTTTTAGATAAAAAATTTAATTCATCTATTAAAGTCTGAAAACATGCTTCATTTTTGAACTGTTTATGATCGCTGTTGAAAATAAATTGCGCTAATAGAACATTTTTAATCAAAGATGAATATTTTGGAGGCAAAGCTAAACTATAACACAATCCTCCAATTTTATATATACCAGCTGAAGAAGATAAAGAATTGTTTATTTCGAAATCATCAAAATATAAATATAAAGGCCAAACAGTGTTGTTGCCAAAAGTATTTTGTATATCTATCCATATTTTACCTTGAAAGACACTTGTATATACTTTATTCTTATCAGCAGCAGAAATCATTTCATTATGCATAAATTGCATGATAGATTTATAAACCTCTGGTAACTCTAAAAAGTCTTTCAATGGTTTACGCAGTGGAATTATGTATCCTAATTTAAATTCAGTAACTAATACTGTTTCATCGTTAACTTTCTTTCCAGCAGAAGTTTCACCAATCACAAATGACTTCGGTTGATTAAAAACATTCAAATCTTTCAAGCGCCTCGCTTGAAAAAAACTACATAGGATTCCCACATAAGTTTCCTATGTGGGAAAGCAACGTGGCAAAGTCGAATTATTTTATTACAAAAATGAGAAAAATTTTGTTTGCAAC
>JAPYYV010003169.1:0-18896 GCA_030522625.1 Copidosoma aretas
TAAGATTAAAAGATAATTTTTATGAATATATGAGCCGGTACAATCATTTTAAGAAAGTAATGATATATTTCAGCAATTTTTTCCGCATGCATACTTATATACGCTATAGCGAAAAATTCTGCTTTCCTCGAGCCCGACTACTCTTGCGCCGCCGTGAAATCGATGAAATTTATAGCTCTTAGTCCGAAATAATGGTAATAGTTTGTTTTGAAGGAGATGCAAAGACTTGTGAAAAGATATAAAATAATTTCGCCATTTTTTTCGTGTACCTGCAAATACACGTACGAGCCGAACATCTCTTCCGTCTTCTTATAATGCACATAAATTATAAGCTTACGTCTAAGGAGCAGTCGTAGCACAGTTGGCTAAGGCACAAGTCTGAGGTACGGCTGCTCAAGTGGGGCGAGGGTTCGAATCCCGATCGGTGCAGGATACTGGGCAATGGAAAACGAGAGAATCGAAAACACGTTCGGGAAAAAACCGTCTCAACAAGATATACTACAAACGGCACAGGCTATGCAGCAAGTCACCTTAGAGCACTCGGGGCAGATACTAGAGCGACAACGGGGTGGATATATGTTCGACAACCAATATGTTCTGGGGGCACAAGCAACTGGATGGTCAGATCTCGCGAGCACGGATACATATAATCTCGAGCAACATCTACAAAACCTGCAAAACCCGACTCAGCCAAACACCAACTTTATGAACCCCGTCGTAAATCAGAAGCAAGCTGAGAACACACAGCCCCTTAACACGCATTACTATACACTGGCCCAGGTAAATAGCATGACGAGCGTGATCCCTATATTTAACGGGGGTCCAATAAATTTTCCACTTTTTGAACAGATAGTGAGAACGGCAAGGACGACAGTTCTGCGGCAATATGAAAAGTATTTCATGGGTACAGTAGGGGGCAGGTTAAAAGGTATAGCGGTTGATCAATTTTGCGCCCGACTTTTGCTTTTTAATTCGGTAGACGATTTCCTGGTCGCATTATCAATACGATTCGGGAGCATGGAGGGCGCTTACATACTGCAGGCCAAATTGAAAGTACTAATCCAGTAGAAAAATGAGTCGGTCATACAGTATTGTAGTCGGGCTCAGCGAATGCATAATATAATCATGATGACCATGATTTAAGCATGCATTCATCATAGATATAAAAAACAGCATTAAAGAGTAATTTGGAAAGGGGTGCAACTAAACAATTGCTATACGGCCTTGAAGCGCCATACAATTGGAATGTTTGCTGGTCTTACACCTACAACAATGGAAGAAGCCACCGAGGCAACTATAAACGTGGACAACGAATTGAGTCTACGTCAATAAAGACTAGGGTTATTTAGCACGTATGACACACAATAATGCTGCTTCAGAAATAACATGGGTCCAAGAATAGGTATTATAGCAACCAGCGATGTGCCTTTCGGTAGGACCGACGCAGACGAATGGTGCGGGAGAGATGTGCTCATGAGAGTGGTGCTCATATTGCCAGGAGTACTGCATGCATTTCACGAGCGAATGTGAAAAGCTGTATAATGACGCGAAAAATGGAACAATAAGAAACCTCGATAAACCACCTGAAGAACCGTACGAAAGATTTGCCTCAGGCGAGAACGTAAGCAGACCTACTTATAATAACCAACATTACGACACATGGCGGAACAATCCGAACTCTTATTATAAGAATTATAATAATTATAATAAAAATAACTATAAAAATCATCAACAACTAAGAAGATATGAGCATGGCAGCGATAGGTACTCTAATACCAATTATTATTAAAATAATGGCAATAATAACAATAATCATATGAATCAGCGATCACGGAACGAATAATCTAAACATTAATAATTAAAATGGCAGAAACAATAATACAAACCATAGTAATAATTATGGCAGGTATAATCAGCGTCGCGAAAATCAAAACAAAGAACATAGAAATTACTCGCAAGATACGAGAGCAGACAAGCCCTACTCAATTTAAACTGGCAAGATGCTCGGTGTGCTCCCCAAGCACCAGGCGCGGCCCAAAAAACGAAGAATCAAACGCGGCTAGTACAGAAAAATTGCTGCTTGAAGGGAAAGAAGGACATCAGAGAGAAGTATACGAAACGAATTCAGACCCGACTCAGTTCGGGAAAAATTCGGCGAATGAATCGAGCTAAGCGGACAAGCAGAAGGAAAATCTAGCTGCGTGTGCAGATACTATAAGATCTAACAAATCACCCCGAAAAATCTCTCGAATAGAAGAAGAGAAAAAGGATAGTAGAAACAAACTTGCAAAAATATAAACATACTTCAAGCAGGTATCACCCCTCCCTTGGTACTTATGAGATGATCTAGACTACGAAACGGAAGAGTAAAATTTTACGCTGATACATGCGCTGAAATTTCAATTATAAAGGAAGACAGTCCTTCCGAACACTTTCATTGATACAAGGACCTAAATTAAAATTTTTCGAGCTACGCAAGGCGTGCGTAGCACATTAGGTATAGTAGAAATATCGCTTAACGGCCTTATACGTACATTGTATGTGGTCCAACGTGACGTCCCGATATATGTGGAAGGGATAATAGGATGGGACTTGTTGAAAACATGTAAAGGTCGCATATGTGCCGAGGAAAATATTTCTCAACTAGGAGGCACGAAAATGATATTAGAGCCAGAAAGGCTCGAAATTCTAGCTAGAACAAAGCAGATGATATATGCTCGTGTAAAGAAAACAAGCGAAAATATTAATTTGGTTGGGTTCCTTCGCAGAAAATGAAAGAAGGAATATTGTCTGGCAATTTCGTAGCTACTAATAAGGGGAGTTAAATTTATGTGGAGTGTATCAACACGCTTACTAAAGCAGTTAGTATACTGGTACCTAAAGTCGAACTATTGGAATGTGGAGTAATATGAGAGGCCGATCGATATACTGTCGAAGGGGACGATGCTCAGGGCGTTAACGAGACAATGATAAGACTTTTTAAGGCCGACTGTCAGGAGACTAAATAATTTAGCTATATTGTGAGTGAAGTACCAGGAGACTCGGAGAATGACATCAATCGTTGTATTGATGGTGAAGTGGAAATTTGCAGCAATACTTTGGAAAAGGAGAGAAATGCAAGAGTTGAAAAAATAATGCAACTTATTCACATTTTAAGCTGTAATGAGTAAGAAAAGTTACATCCCCGAAAACTTATAGAATATAATCCGTTTGTGTTTGGTCTGGACGGAGAGCCGCTAAAAGCCACTATATATTGAAGCATCGTATCATGACTACGACGGATAAGCCTGTGACGGTGAAACGCTATAGGTACCCGCCAGCGCTCAGTGAACAGATGAACATAGAATAAGGAAAGTTATTTGAGCAGGATATAGTTAAACGATCGAAATCGACATATAATTCGAACAAATGGACAGTGCCCAAGAAAGCAGGGCCGGACGGCGAGAAGCGTTAGCGAGTAGTCACCGACTTTAGACCGCTGAATGAAATCACAATTGGGAGTTGCAATCCCTTGCCGTTCTAGAGTGATATACTCGAGCATTTGGCAACAGCGCGTTATATTACAGTCGTGGATTTAAAGCAAGGATTTTTCCAAATCGAAATTCACGAGGATGACGCACACAAGACGGCTTCTTCCAGACCGGACGGACACTACCTATATAAAAGAATGCCGATGGGTCGCACCGACTCTCCGAACATATTTTTGAGAGCGATGACTCTCGCTTTGGCAGGCTTGCAAGGGTACGAAATTGAGGTTTATTTGGACGATATTATGGTATTTGCTTATAATCTAGACGAGCACGGAAGACGCTTTATAAGAATTCTAAAACGACTGGCCGAGACTAATTTGACTATTGAGCCAAGAAAATGATAATTGTCGGTGAGGGACAAATGAAAACGGACCCCAAGACAATCAAGGCCGCAAGAAAATACCCAAAATTAACATATGCAAAAAAGTCAAACAGTTCCTTAGATTCGTCTTGTATTACAGAAGATTTATCCAAGGTTATGCAAAAATGGCTCAGCTGCTCTTCAAACTCTTGATGAAGGGAATAGAGTTTAAACGGAATGAGTATCAAGAGCAAGCCTTTGAGACACTCGTGAATGCATTATGTCGTGAGCCGGTTCTTGCAGCACTCGACTTGGATAAGCCATTCATTGTAACAACTCATGCGGCAGATTACGTAATAGGCACAATACTGAGTCAAGGTGAACTTGGAAAAGACCAACCCTGCGAGCGTGCCTTACGTTGTCGACGGGGTAGTGAACTGCGCTATCCCACCGATGATAAAGAACTGCTAGTGATCGTTTTTGCGAAAGAGCGGTTCAGACTATATCTGTATGTGCGTAAATTTACGGTCTTTACAGACCACGAACCATGAAAACACTACCATACGTCAAAAAACCCGACATTTAATTTGATAGTCTAAAGGTAGAGTTAAGTGGCTACGAGTTCGACGTAGTATATCGCCCAAGCGCATCTAACAAAGCGCCAGACGCTCTCTCCCGCAATCCAGTACTGAGAGAGGGGGAAGTGAACACCGATTGGTCGCGTCCAGAATTGTATCAACTAGCGGACAAATAAGGGAAAGAAGGACTAGCCAATATCGACGGACTGCCAGCGCGTGTATTTAAATTACGCGCAACCCTTAGGAAAAGGATTCAGGGTAGGTCTAAGTAAGTACAAATTCAATGCACAGAATCAGAAAGCTCGGATACACGAAGAGAACTCTGGTGCTACGGTAGCATAAGACTCCACGTACTATATTAGTATACACCAGCGCATACAACAGTAGGCTCGTAATATACTACGTTTGCTCGGGACCATACTAATTTGGTATGGTTCCCGAGCAAACGTGGTATGCGCTGGTGTATACCAATATAGTACGTGGAGGCTTATACTACCGTAGCGTCAGAGTTCTCTCAGTGTAGAGTGCAAAAAAACATTGTTACAATGAGGATTACGAAAATAAGTCATATGTGATTATAGATGGACAGTCAAATGGCGAGGCCGACTCTAAATCGGAAGAAAATTTAGATCTAACGAAAAAAATTAGCTTAATAAAAAAAAATAACAAGAAAACGGGGCTGACCACGAAAGAATATTATAAAAGATGATTTAGAGTTGAAATCGGATGTGGGTAAGACATACAATATAACTTCACTGGGACCAACGGACGACAAGCTAGCATGGATGCGCATGGAAAAGAATATGCAGAGATATATAAAGGCCACGAGTATACCGTTTATCATTCAGAGTGCGTCACAAGAAGCAAAACGGAAAGTCCGCAAACGCTAATTGAATACTTCAAATAGAAAACCTACAGTATTTTCTAGTACGCTTGAACCGAAGGATTTCTCGAAGGAAATAATCATAATACACTGCGATGCGCCGACTGCATTAGATAATGCGATAACAATTAAGTCAGGTGCGGTGAATCACTGGGGACGACATCTATAGCAGGCAAGCCTAGCAGCAGAAGCAGCAGCAAAAATAGAGTGAGAGAAATACAACAAGTGGCAAAAGGTAAATGTTGGGGAGCCGAGCAAAGAGATGAGAGAGAATGAAAAGGCAAAGCGTGACAAGCAGACCGGGGGCTACATTGTGAGCATACAAGTGGCACACCTTTCACTAGCGACACAGATGACCATACTAATATCGAACATTTGCTCAGTATAGAACAGTGTGACTTGCATCTCTATGATTTTATGGAGGGCTTACCCGATAGGATTCAAAAAATAGTTTTAATTGATGTGAGAAAAAGAGAAGGAAAGGAACACAAGGCGTAAGGATAGAGCTTTGTTAAAACTATATCGGATGTTAGAATTAAGAAATTTAAAAACAATTTTTTTTTTTTAAATAAGTAGAAAACCTGTTTTTGATCATAAAAATGGTTATAAAAACCTTTATAAGGTAAAAACTTGAATTTTTTTCTGATCCGCCATAAAAATAGAAAAACTAAAACTTTAAGCCCAGAATTATTAACATCTACCGTTGGCTTCCTGAGATCAGACTGACACACATCTGACTACGTACAAACGCACACACACACACACACACACACACAGACACACACACATCCTTTTTTTAAATATGGTGTAATTTTTTATTCTAGACACTTCAAAAAATTTCTCACGTATTTCTAGAGAAAAATTTTTTTACCGATACAAAGCTTCCTCTATGAGGAATAGCCTAGTTACCAAGGTAAAGAATGAGAATTTTTCGCCTTGGTCCAGTTTCTCTGCAGATCAAGGTTCGTACAGAC
This sequence comes from Copidosoma aretas, assembly GCA_030522625.1. Lineage (NCBI taxonomy): Eukaryota > Metazoa > Arthropoda > Insecta > Hymenoptera > Encyrtidae > Copidosoma > Copidosoma aretas. Next base: position 6,267 of record JAPYYV010003169.1, read on the forward strand.
GTGCACTATAATACCCTTATTTTGCTGAACTTAACGCCGCGTGCTTCATTTTTTAAATCAACAATAACCGAAAAAATTGGCTTTTTTTTCGGGTTTTCATTATAACTCATCTCAGGTGCATTTTTTAGTAGATATACCTCTAATGAATTTTGTAGATGACTAAATTATCTATAATATAAGACATGCTGCCATACTTTTTGCGCTATTTTATTAACTTGCAAATATCATCTGAAGTTAAAAAAACGCGTTTTTTTTAAACATTTAATATCTTAAAAGCCTAAATATCTGAAAGCTTGAAATTCTCAGAATGTATTGCTATTATAGATATAAATGAATGTATCAAATTTCAAAACGATGGGTTTGAAATTTGGTTCATTCATTTATTTCTATAATAGCAATATATTCTGAGAATTTCAAGCTTCAAGATATTTAAGCTTTTAAGATATTAATTGTTAAAAAAAGCGTTTTTTTAACTTCAGATGCTATTTGCAAGTTAACAAAATAGCGCAAAAAGTATGGCAGCACGTCTCATTTCATGGATAATTTTGTCATCTACAAAATTCATTAGAGGTATATGTACTAAAAAATGCACCTGAGACGAGTTATAATGAAAACCCCGAAAAAAAGCCAATTTTTTTCGGTTATTGTTAATTTAAAAAATGAACACGCGGAGTAAAGTTCAGCAAAATTAGGGTATTATAGTGCATGCCTGTACGAACCTTAATCTGCAGAGAAACTGGACCGATGCGAAAAATTCTTATTTTTTACCTTGGTAACTGGGGTATTCCTCATAGAGTGAGCTTTGTATCGGTAAAAAATTGTTTCTCTAAAAATACGTTAGAAATTTTTTGTATAGTGTCTAAAATAAAAAAATATACCATATTTTGAAATAGTATGTGTGTGTGTGTGTGTGTGTGTAAACAATCAGTCAGATCTCATGAAGCCAACGGTAGATTTCAATGATTCTGGGCTTAAAGTTTTTGTTTTTCTATTTTTATGGCGGCTTGGAAAAAAATTTATGTTTTTTACCTTATAAAGGTTTCTATAACGATTTTTTGGGTCAAAAACAGGTTTTCTACTTATTTAAGAATAAAAAAAGTTGATTTGAATTTCTTAATTCTAACATCCGATAGAGCTTTAAAATAGCCCTATTTTCCATTTTAAATCATTTTGATAAAATATTTTTAGTTTTTATTAAAAAATAACTATGATTTTTGTGGAAAATCCCTCTTATCTTAAAAAACTTCCAAGTGATTTCGATGATGTGAGGCTTAAAACGTTTGTTTTCATATCCTTGCAATAACTAAAAAACAAAGATTAAAGTTGTATACCTTATTAAGGTTGTTATAAAAAATTTAAATGCTAAAATACGGTTTGTGCTTTTTTTGGAGTGGAAAAATTTAAATTTGATTTTATCATAGTTATAATATATAGATAATTAAATAGATTTATACAATTCAATGATACTTTATCTGTAAAATAATCATAACACGTATATTAATTTCAGTACTTAATTCTTATTAATTGTTTAATTGTTTTAATATAAAACACTTTTAACTATAATTTTTGTACTATTCGGGTAAAAATTGTAATGTTATTTTCGAAATAATTCCACATTATAGAGCATAAAAATAGTCTCTTTCCACATTTTAAATCATTCTAATATTTGATTTAATATTTTTTTTAGTTAAAGGATTGCAGAATAATGTTGTTAAGGAAGCTTTGTGCTAATTTATTGGCAGCGGTTTTTTTTACTTTTTGGAGAGGTGGTGGGTCCTCATTTTACCCCAGTGCCCATGGTGGTAGTTCCTGGGGAAGCCTTGTTCTGCATACTCTTTATTTTGCTAGAGCGCATATAATTAACATTTCCTTACTGCTATAGCTCTTTTCTTTGCCGTCCGATTCTACGAGAGCCTAGTTTAGATCATTGCCTTGTTCTCTGTCACTCTCTGGCGATAAATCGAACGAGCCCTGTGGGTTACGTGATGAAAATAATGGCCCATTATGCAACTGAGCTCTTTCAACAAATTAAATCTCTAATTACTTAAAATATTTAATACCGATCGTTTTGAAAATCAATACATTTATTTATATCTATAACAGCAAAAAATTCTGAAAATTTCAAGCTTCAAGATATTTATGCTTTTAAGATATTAAACTTCGAAAAAAACGCGTTTTTTCAACTTCAAACGCTGTTTGCAAGTAAACAATTGCACAAAAAATATCGCAACACGTTTTATTTGATAGATAATTAAGTCATCTACAAAATTTATAAGAAGTATATGTACTAAAAAATGCACCTGATAGGAGTTGTAATGAAAAAACCGAAAAAAAGCCAATTTTTTCCGGTTATTGTTAATTTAAAAAATGAAACACGCGGAGTTGAGTTTAGCAAAATTAGGGTTTTATAGTACACGCCTGTATGAACCTCAGTTTGCAGAGTACACTGGACCGAGGCGATTTCTGCCGTTTTTCATACTTTTTCTTTCCTGGTAACTGGGCTGGAAGCAAAAATTGAGGACTATCGATTAAGATATATAGATAATTTTAGTTTTTGCTCATTAACGGATAGCGTCCCTGATACCGGGACCATTTATGCACTCTATGAACGTGGCTATATACATCCGATAGCCTTAAACAACGAAACTATAGCGGTCGCAAACGCGATGTTATCCTAAGTCAAAAAAGGTACACGTAATACGTATGTACGTGAAAAAACACTTTAACGGCACCCCACTGAAATTCGATATTAAGAAATGTTTGATGTCTCTGAAAGCGCTAATTATGGTAAATTAAACAAAAGTCATAGGAATAGTATCAGACCTAGTAATATTAAACATAAATTAGTAGAAATACTTGGTGGAGCAAATTGAAGAAATTTTTAAAGACCTTAGAGTAGCAGCCGCACTATACAGAAATACACTTATAGTACCGCAGGCTGACCAGCGATATAAAGTCATAAACGAGTACCACGAGTCTGCATTTGTTGGACACAGAGGCATAAACAAGACTTACAATGAGATCGCACAAGATTTTTACTAGATAAATATGCGACCGGATGTAAGGCGATTCGTGCTTGGCTGTAAATCTTGTCAAACCAAGAAACTGGCACGGGTAAAAACGAGAAAAGCCATGTTAATCACATACACTCCGAGTAGGCCCTTCGATAAAATATCAATCGATTTTTACTGACCTGTAAATAAGCCCTTAAACCACGGTAACACCCATATACTCTCTATTCAAGACTGGTTAACGAAATATATCGTCCTCGACCCAGTTCAGAGAGCAACGGCCAAGGAAACAATCAGAGCATTCACGAACCAATTTATAACATATTTCGGCGGACCGGAGAAACTATTATCAGACAGAGCAAAATACTTTATTAATAAATCAATGGAAGAGTGTGCTAGATTGTATAAGATTGACATCATGGAAAGTACATCATTTTATCCTGAAAGTAACGGTGCTATCAAGAGGGTCCACCACATACTCTGGAAATATCTAAAAGCGTATATCGACAAAAATGACAAATAGAATGACCTTTTACCCTCATGTGCCCTTGCATATAATACGTCAGAGCATGGGAGTACGGGATACACGCCCTACGAACTACTTTTCGGATAGAGAGCTCGCATACTATCGAGCTTTAAACATTAACGAAAGGACTCAACGTATGACAAATGTTTTGAATAGATCGTCGAGTCTCTAACAGACATGCGCACCATAGCAGCGATGAAACAAGTACAAGCTAAATTCCGTTCAAAATACCATTATAATAGAAAATTAATTACTATGTTCTTCATGAAAGAAGAGTCCGTGTTTGTCCTCAAAGAACAATCGAAAGGTAAACACGACGTGCGTTACGAAAGGCCGTACGAAATAACAGGGATCGACAACGCCAAGAAAATTGTTAAACTACAGCGAGGAGAAGAAAAAAGGGTGACTTGTGTGGACAAAATTGAAAAAGCATGCGTCCTAAAGGCACAAGGGGAAGGCTCTCGAAATCAGAGTGAGAAACAGGAGACAAAAATAAAACAGAGGGGGGCAGAAAGAGTAGACCGATCCGACGGCGGACATGATGGAGTGTAGAATTTAATGAGAAAAAAACAGGCATCTGCTGAGAAAGAATAGAACTCTTGGGATCGGGCTTACACATTTTCGACTCAGCCTCGCGCATAAGCTCAAGCATTAATTGAAGTCGATTTCTAGCCGACACTTTTCTCTGCGGCCCCTGGACGTGCCCGTGCCGCAAAAATACCCATTGGATTTTTTTTTCTCAGTGATATTTAATAAAGGAAAAAAACGTATAAACCTGAAGTTTTATAATAAATTTTATCCTCATTCAGGTGCATCGCCAAAATAAAAGGAGAAAATGAAAGTTTATGGAAAGTTTTTTTATACAGTGCAATGGCTGTACACAAAACATGCAGGACAATTGAATTATTAAACGATCAATGAGTTTATATTTTGCAACCCTTTAATCATTTTGATAGTTTTCATCATTATTTCTTGTAAGAAATAATAGCAAAGATTAAGAGCGATAAATGAAACAAAAGTCAGACACAATAATAAAATTCAACACCAAAATCTAGTGATGGTACCGCAATACAAAATTAATTAAAAGATACATAGTACTGTAATACAGATAGTGGGGAAAAAAATTAACATCAGGTAACTTACACATACACTAAACTTCAGTTACTACTATGAAAAAAAGTGTTGTAACAAAGAAAAAGAGAAAAAGTAATACAAAATGAAAAAATATGATTTATAAAAGATGACAAACACAAATGTAATTGGTGGATTTCGAAGGATGTGTAAACAGCGAAAATTAGGATTACGAAATATTATTAAGCACTTTGATTAGCATTCGTGACAGCAGTTGATAAGGATATTCACACATGGAAACTATTTTTATCAACCGTGCACTCAGTTATAGTCCCTTAACTACCTTCTTTACGAACAACCCTTGTTACTCTCAAAACCTCGCTAATCTAAAGAAAAAAGTATGAGAAGACTATAGTTTATCAAAACTAGATTCAATATTCATCGATCGAAATAATCACTGGAAGTTCTGAAAAAAGACTTTTTAATTGAAACTTTAAATGAGACTAATTGTAAGTACAAGGAAAAAGACTGTGGAAAAAATATATTATACGTATGTACATAAAGAAGTGAAAAAAAAAAAAAATACTCTTGAAAGAAGTAATACCTAAGTAAGTCTCACGAACGCAGTTGGAACGCCTTAAACAGATGTGTTGGTCTACAATCACGAATGGCTGACATCAGTAATGAGGTGACACACGGCTGAAAGCAATCTTAAGTGATACACGGCCGAAAGCAATCCATCAACTTTATTACCAAAGAAATGGACTCCATCAAAATGCCTCCGAAGAGCATCCGTCCTGCAGAAAAAAAGAGTTGAATATAGATCTTCTTAAGATGATGCCAATCCTCTAACAAGCACCAACAAAATACAGCTTAACTATTTGAAAAAAAAAAAAACATCTTCCAACGTCCAGGCAGCCTTACACATACTTTTCCTCCCTCGATTCTATGTCGTGAATAAACATCAAGCAAATTAAATATGAGATGATTACTTACGTAATCAACACATCCTCTAACGTTCACTAAAACAAACCATGCTAGTAGCGACGTAGCATATAAAAATGATTGTAAAAATAGTAATAGAATAACATGAACTATTGCAAAAAAGACCATTGATGAATTAACAAAGGATTAAAAGGATTTAGGTTAAGCAATACTATTTGTAAGAGGGAATGCATCTCACTGAAAGTAATCGCGTGAACTGAATACTTAATCATAATAATTAACTTAAAGAAAAACGAAAATATCGATTGGTCAATGAATGAATAAATAAATTGATGAACAGTGTTGGCGCTAATCAAAAATTAGTAGAGGCTGGCTGACACCGTGAACAAACTTAACGCAGCAGGGAGACGGGTCAAGGAACAATTCCATAAATAAACAACGGCAACACTGTCCGAATTGAAATTGCTGCTCTATATTGTATATAAAAACCTGGTCAATAATATATAATTCACTTAACATTGTACAAAAAGTTTCCCTTTAATAAAAGAAAAAAACGGCTGAACGACACACGATCTAGTAACTCACTCTCACTCTCTCTCTCTCTAACTCTCTCGGAAACAATTGACCGCCGCTCGAGATGTTTCTCTTTTCGCAACGCAAGCGGAACAGAACTTATACTTAGCAGCATACGAGAGTTGACCGCTGAAAGCGCAACACACTCACACCACATACACCGAATATTTGAGCACGCACTTAGTGGGCTATAGACACTGGCCCAAGCAAACTGCCCGCCTTGTTTGTATGAGTAAACAAAATCAATAGTACAAGCATTAAATAAATGAAACATGATAAAACAAACAAAGCAGACTAACAAGTTAAATCCTTACATTTAATTCATGTTCAGCGCAAAAACTAAGCAATAGGCAAACATAAATAAATTTATATGACGATCAAAAAACATAAATCTATCCACGCAAGCAATTTTTTCACAACAAAATAAGCATTCAATCAACATACTACAATTGAAAAAAAATACAAATTGAAATTTACAAGAGTTACCGATTGATTAAGCATAATTTAGACAAAAAAAATACAATGATTACTTTAAACCACGTTACGATACAACATCAATTATACATTGCCTTATACAACTCCTGCTTTACCGCCCGCCCTGCACTCTCGTATTCTGGAAAATGATGTCATGGTCCGCTCGTGCACGGGCAGAAAAATGAGACAATTCACGGGTCGCTTAAGTGTTGACCCCGCGATACGCAAGGTATCCACCCTCGTTAACCCATCAGAGCCCGGGTGAAGCTTAGTGATTCGAGCCAACGGCCACTTGGTCGGCGGAAGTAGGCTGACTCTAAACAGTACAAGATCACCCCTCTGAAGTCGGTGATTCGGTGTCAGCCACTTTGCTCTCACCTGAAGCTGGGATGGATATTCCCTAGTTGGTTCGTCCGATTCAAAGTACGGCTCCAGGACTGAGATAAGTGGTTCGCCGATCAAAAAATGCCTAGGGGTCAACGCAGTCAAATCGCTAGGCTCTGAACTTACGGCGGTTAAAGGGCGCGAATTCATGCAGGCCTCTATTTGACATATGACAGTAGTAAACTCCTCTTAGGTCATCTTGAAGTCACCCACAGTTCGGTATAAATGCCTTTTCATCGATTTGACATTGGCCTTCCACAGTCCTCCAAAATTGGGCGCTCGAGGAGGAATGTATCGCCATTCAATGCCATCACGCGCCACCGCTGCAGCGACTGACTGACCCAAGGCTGAAGTATCCCGAAATAAACTGCGTAGCTCAGACTCACCGCCCTTAAAAGTTGTGCTATTATCGCTGTATAAGATCTTGCAGAGTCAACGACGAGAAACAAAGCGCTGGAATGTGGCCAGGAACGCGACAGACGTAAGGTCAGAGACCAGCTCCAGATGCTCAGCCTTGACAACCATGCACACAAATATCGCCACGTAGCTCTTGTACGTCTTTTGTCCACGTCCAGGTGCAGCACGAACCCAGAAAGGGCCTGCGAAGTCTACTCCCGTACAAGTAAACGGTCGAGCAGGTCTCAGACGTACCTCTAGTAAGGGTCCCATAAGCTGCTCCAAAGTAACAGCATTATGACGCGTGCAAGTCAGGCACCGCCGAACCTCAAACGGTATAACATTTCGAGCGTGCACGATCTAGTATCTTCGGTTAAACAAACTCCGAACGAGTCCAGGGCCACCATGAAGCGTGATACGATGTGTCTGCCTGATAATGAGCCATATCACCGAATGTCTCTCTGGCAAGATAATAGGATGCTTTTCGGCTTCCGAAAGAAATGATCCTTGCAGTCGTCCTCCCACTCTTAGCAGTCCGTCCGTCCCAATGAATGGCATCAACCTCCTAGAGAGATCCCATGTAGATACTGATCCGTTGTTAATAAGCTCGCTTATTGATTTTGGAAACGTCACCCGCTTAACCAATCTCATAAGAGCAGTGTGTCCCGCTGCCTACTCACAGGCAGACAATAAACTCTTGTTTCTATCAATCGGGGCTCTTCTGGCATTGTGGATCCACCTCAAGCAGTATGCCAAGGCAGCTATCATTCTATCAAGCGATGAGCAAGAAGTGAGCCAGTCATTGTCCTTATCCTCTCGCAGTATCGACCAAACCTCTACAGATGAGCGCTTTCGGACTTCCAGCAAAGTATCTCTAGTTTCCGCATCCGACGGCCAAGCAGTCTTAGCCTCAGACAACCATAGAGGCCCCGACCACCACAGCGCTGATCCCTCCAGACGCGACGGGGAACATCCTCGCATTGCCAGGTCGGCAGGATTCTCCTCCGAGGCCATGTGTCGCCAAGTAGCCGTCGGAGCATCCGAGACGATTGCACTCACTCTGTTAGCAACGTACGTTTTCTATCTTGACGGGTGCGAATGGAGCCAGGCCAGCACTATAATTGAGTTTGACCAGCATAAGATCCCCTCTGGGGGAAGTCCAACTCCAGCAACAAGGCTGCAATCAGTTTCGCCAGGAGAGCCGCGCCACACAGTTCAAGTTTGAGCAAACTAATCACTTTCAACGGAGCTACTCTTGACTTGGCTATCACAAGATTAGACTTGATGTCACCATCCTTAACCACTTGAGCGTAGAGTGCCGCAGCAAAGGCCCTCTCTGAGGCGTCACAATAGCCATGAAGCTGCCATGAAGTAGTCCGAAACGTCTCAAGCCAACGAGGAACCCTGATGATCCCAATCCACGCCAGCCCGTCCCTGTAAGTCCACCAAGCTTCCTTCATCTCCGAAGACACCTTAGTATCCCAGTCAAGTCCCATCAGCCAAATACACTGCAGAAGTAACTTTGCGCGGACCACGATTGGCGCCAACCCACCCATCGGGTCAAACAGCTTCGCAACCTCTGATAGAATTGATCTCTTCGTGACGCTTCCACGCAGCAGAGCAGGCTCAACTCGAAAAAGAAAGGCGTCCTCTCCCGGAACCCACTTGAGTCCCAAAGTCGAAACGGTATCCTCAGCGCTTACCGATCATTCCTCGATCGCCCCGCCACCGACACTCCCAAGCACTTCCGGACAGCAAGCGGCCCACTTATCAAGAGCCATACCAGCCTATAGCAAGATCGCCTCCAGCTCCTCCCTAGCCAGTCTAGCTTCGTCCACAGTAACTCCCCCAGCAAAGAAATCGTCCACATAACGATGTCGTTTGAGTAACTTAGCGCCAGTAGGAAATGTGTGACTTTCCTCTTCAGCTAGTTGAAGAATACAAGCGTTAGCATGAAATGGTGCCGAAGCAGTGCCATAGGTAACAGTAGTCAGCTGCCACGCCTGCATCGACTTGTCCGGGCTACTTCGCCACAATATTCGTTGCCAATCTAAATCAGATTCGTTAACTTGGAACTGGCGAAACATCCTGACGATGTCACACGTGTATACCACCCTGGAAAACCGCCAACGCAGGATAACACTGGAAATACCCTCCTGGAGTTTGGGACCTACGTGCAACAAGGCATTCAACGAGGTTCCATTGCGGTCCTTCTGCGAGGCGTTGAAAACAACGCGAATATTCTTTTCCCTCGCCGCTTAAACACCAGGTGATGCGGCAGGTAGACGACATTTTTCGCGTCTCTTTTATTAGCTGGAACCGGCCTCATGTGCTTCAACTTGGCATAGTCCTGAATAAAGGCCTTATATGACTCAGCAAGGTGATCATTTTTCGCGAACCTGGACTCCAATCGCAGCATGCAAGCTCTAACTATTTCCTCCGTTTCTTCAAGAGTTGCAGCACGCCGGAAAGGTAAACGAACCACGTATCGTCCATCGGAAGCTCGTCGATAAGACGATTGAAAATGTCCATAGCACTGTACCTCTTCCTGTGACCAACAGCGGCTCACGTGTACCTCCTCCAATTCCCAGAATCGAGCCACATCAGCAGACAGTCGATGGTCAACAGCGGCATTATAGACCACAGCAGATGGATCCACTGCAGAAGGATGGCCCGCGCCCCCGACCAACACCCAGCCAAACACCGACGACAAAGCAACGGGCGCAGCAAAACCCTCCATCGCCCGACGAATCTCAGGTCGCATAACAGCACCGTAGACTGCAGAGCTAAAAAGTCTATTTTGCCCCGCTCCCCCATCCGTGGATCAGCAAGATGCAGGCCCTTCAAATGAGGCCAATCGAACACTCCTACGTGGGCAGCAGGCAGAGCGTCGGACAGCCTTACCACCACCAAGGACAAAAACTGAAGGATAAAACCGGGATCGAGCGAAGACTTCAATGTGAGGGTTATCCTGCTACGAGCTAGGGCACCAGTGGCTCCCCCAACACCGTTAATCACCACATTCACCGGGCACCTCACCGCCGACAGACCTCGAGCCAGCTTCTCCGTGATGATGAATTCCTCAGCACAAGAGTCAAGCAATGCACGCGCAGTGACTAAGGCAGCTCCCAAATCAATCATCACCACTGCAGTAGCCAGAAGCTTTGCAGAAGGAGGGCTCAGCATATCACCCGTCAGGCCACCTTTGGTTGAGTAGGCCGAAGTGTGGCCCCCCGAAGACGGCACTCCGACCGAACCCTTAACTCCCCTGTCCTGATGAAGCTTGGAGTGGTGTTTTTGGCTGCACACGAAACATCTCGACTCTGACTTGCAGTCCTCCGCAGAATGTCTGGAGCTCAAGCAATTCAAACAAAGATGAGCCGAAACTGCATGATCCCTTCGCTGAGCTTGCGTACTAGACGAAAACCTATGACACCTATTTATAAAATGAGCCTCCTTTACAAAATAAACAAACATCAGGAGTCTTAGTAGTAGCAGAAGTATTAGAATTAAGAGTCGTCACGTGTACAGAAGCCCTTTGAGCCTTCTGCTGATTTAGTTGCTTGCGCTGCTGACCTCCAGACGGCCTCTCCAGCGCCGGGCCTCCGGCGGCTCCCGACGATCGATCAGCAGAACTGAGCTCGACCAAATCAAATGTGTGTATACGGTCTTCCAGGAATTTTTTGAAAGAGCTGAAGGTAGGGAATGAATCATCCTGAACCTCCAAACTCTTGGCCCAATCAATCCTAGTAGACGTCACCAGCTTAGTTTTGACAAAGTGAATCAGCATCATGTCCCATTGCTCCACGGGAAGTTTCAAAGCCTGAAATGCATTGATTCTTTCATTGACTGTATTCAACAATGAGTTAATGTGAGCGCCAGACTCCTTGGTCGCTGAAGGCAGCTGCATAATCTCGTTGAAATGAGTGGAAAAACGCAAGAAAGGATTATCATCCCTGTGGCATAAGCGACACACAAGTTAAGAAAAGATTTTTATGTCACTCTTGCTACATTTCCAAATCAATCTCTTCAGCCAAACTTTCTCCGAACAGACAAGCATTAAGCGTCTTTTTTTACAATCTGATAGTTATAAATATTACAACAAAAGAAAGTGTTGCATCAGTCATTCAAAGAGTTTATATTTTTTAGAAAAAGTACGAGAAGTGACTACTACATTATTAAGTTAATCAAGCTGTAGGATGAATGGAAACCTTGATTAGATAGAGTATTTTTATACCCTTTCTTCTAAATCCATACTTTAGTTAAAATTTCATTACACAGTTGTTTACATGAATTAAAACATATATCTCATATAATTTGTATCTATTTATTCCAAAACTCCCATAAGGCATATAGACAGGTGAGCTAAACTTTCTTTTTGTTATAATAAAAAGCTAGAGCAGCAGGGCCAGGGGCTTTATCTTGAACAAGTTAAGAGGCACATATTTCACCGCTCGCGCATCAGCACATACCAATTTTTGATTTCTACACATGTGCAGATGATGAAAATGCGTCTAAAAGTGCATGCTTGAGTCGAGCTTGACTTGCTCAAGATAAGGCCCCACCAGCTGCAACGCACCATTATCGACATCATCGTGTGCATGGGATAGAGAGCGACGGACAAGCAGAGTAGCAGACTGCAGCAATGTTCACAAAAGTGGCCGCCGCGGCCGCTACGCGGGAAAATTTAAATAAGCTATATGGGATAAACCGCAAAAACCCAGTAACCAAAATCCCATGCTCTTTAACCCAGTAACCTGGAGGACAGCGAATTATTTTATATCACGAGGGGGCTCCACCTCCTGCACGCTTCGCGCGTCAACCCCCAACTATTAACCAAACATTAGTTTCTATTATCTTTTAAGAAAAATAAAATGATTAGCTATTTTATAACAGTTAGTTTTTATTTTTTAAAATTAAATTTATTTATTTATTTATTTATTTGACCAGTGTATACAAGTGATGCAAAACAATAGAAATGATATTGCCATTGTAATCCTGCAGAGGTAAAGTCTTTACCTGTTCGCAGTCCGGTACAATGTTGTATGACGAGGTCATTTTTCTCTTTTCAGCCATGAGCGCCAAAATCGCACTTAGCAAACTTTTTTATTTTGCGATCTATTTTTATTGATTATTTGTGTGTTTCTGTACTTTATTGTTTCATGCAAGAGTAAAAGAAGATCGACAGCGACATAAGCGTTTAGAGTTAACTGAAAGGCTAGTGTAATTAAGTGTTGAAATCGCCTGCGT
>JAPYYV010003170.1:0-19131 GCA_030522625.1 Copidosoma aretas
GCGGCGCGGCGCAGGCGCACAGTATGCCGAAACGGTTTTTTTCGTCCAAAAATCAAATATCTCAAGAACGAAGATAGATAGTAAGAAAATTTTCTCTTGAGCGTCTTCGTCATTGAACGCAGAATATGGAAAAATTATAGAGAATCGACTTAAATGGTTTTCTAACCTACAAAATCTGCTTAAAAGATAGATTTTTTCACAAAAAATCAGAATATGGCTCGAAAAAAAAAATTGAGTTATAGTCCTGGGTAGAAAAGAAGTTTTTTAATATTTTTGTGCCGAACATGATATTTTATAATTATTTGAACCCCTGAAAATGATTAACATAACCTCAAATTTTCCATAACGTGGAAATACTCTACTTTATTGTATTATTAGATATTTAGCTAGGCCAAAAACCCAGATAGCCAAAAAATTCTTCATGGACTAACTTTTTTACTTGATATAGACTTCAAAAAAATATAAAGATGTACGTACGGCTCTTTTTTAACCACAAAAACTTGTTAAAACTCAGATTTTTACGCAAAAAATTGAAAAAACAGTCAAAAAATTTATAAATAATTAACATCAGACCAAAATTTAGGTATTATTTTATATGTTTGCACTTAAGACCATATATTTTTTTCTTTATAGCTACCCGACATAACCTAAAACAACTTAAGAACCCAAAATATGGCATTTTATTTGTTTTGCTAATACGTAGCTCTAAAACACCATAGAATACAAATTTTTCTTGTATCATTATAGTTACTAGTTTGAGAATCTTAAATAATTTAAGCAATTCATTTAAAGCAGTTCCTCAAATATAGACTTCTCCACAAAAACAGATAACTGGTCAATCAAATATTAAGGATCACATTTTAACTATGAAATATTTTATGTATGTTGTTGCACAAAACACAATACGTCGTGCTTAATCTGACTCTAACAAATACTCGACATAACCTCAATAACCTGAAAATACAGAATTTCCAGTGTCGTTTAATTCATCGATACGTAGCTCTAAAATATCTTTACATTGCATCAAAATATTATTGGTAGCCTCACGGTAAGTTCAAAGTAACATGACGTCTTTAACCTGACCTAAAAACGCCTAATAAGCAGAATATGGTGGTATATTTCTTTGAATGACTTTAATATATTTTATAAATTGTATAGTGAGAACTCCTTGATTATACATCAATATATATATACATATATTTACATATATACACGCAGAAAATAATCACTGGAATTTTTACCGTAAAAGCAACGGTATTACTGGGATATTGTGTGGATACGTGAATTTTTACCACCGCTATACAGGATTTTTTACCGTATTTCACGGTAATTTTTATGGTACCTGTAAAATTTATCCTGAATTCACTACACTTTTTACTGTATGGCAACGGTAAAATTTCCCCTGAAAAAGCATATAGCTATAGGGTCACGTGGGCCGGAGTACAAGGCAGAGAGTAGATGTCTGGCTTTCTACTGCTGCAGCTGTCTAACCTCAAAATTCAGACAATTAATACTGAGATGATCAGTGTACGCAATGGCAAATTGTAGCAAAAACAAATACCACCGGGCACTCGGATGGTCCATGTGTCTATCTGGCTCGAGTGTAAGGTGTGATATTTGATGCAGTGCTTACGTGATAATTCGGCTGCCTGATGCGGCCGGGGTCTGCTGTATACCTATAAATACACCAGTAACAGTATTGTGTTTGTTATATGAAATTGAGCATGTGTGCATACAAAATTGTGAGTAGTGAGTAGTAAACTCATGATTAAAATCCTGCATAAAGTTTTCCAGCAAAGCACTGTTATTTAACGAAATTTTTTGCCGTAGGAAGCACCTTCAAATTTTTTTCACACATTAAAGACTAACCTTTATATAGCAAAAGAATTTTAAGTGCCTATCGATTGATCATGAGATGAATAAGAAATTTCCGCTGTCTTGTTTTTACATACGGTCACCCGAAACTATCAACGTTTTAAATGTCATCTTTTTTTGTCGCGCCTGGAATGAAATTTTTTTCATCAAGACTATCTCGTAACATATTGACCTGATACTCGCATACACCCGATGATTGTTAGTTTTTTTTTATTATCTCCCAGAAAGTATTGACCAACGTTTAGATAAAGTAAAGGAACAATTACGTATAAAGTTAAGCGTGCGAGTAGATCAAGTCATTCGAGGTCATGAAACGACCAATACAGCGAACCTTGCTCGCAGATGTTTTGAAGAATCATTTATTTTTGCTAAAACAATTGGTATTGATAAAGCATTAGTGTCAAATATAGCAACTATTCTCCATGCTTTTGAAAGCAAAAAACAATTGAAATTGGAAGAATTCGAAATATTTTGTATACAAACATATAATCTAAACTATACGCTTTATCCCTGGTCAAATCTCAGTCCTACAAAACACAAACTTTTAATGCATGGATGTAAAATAGCTAGCAAATTCGATATGCCAATGGCATATTATTCTGAGAACGCGTGCGAGTCTTGTCACAAATATAACAGGTACATGACCACATAAAATTAGATAATTATTAGAAATTATGTAAAAATTTTGTTCAGAAGATGCTATTCCATGTATAATTAATTTACAGATCATTTTTGGAAGAGCGATCTCGTCAAGATTCACGGTCTCATTGAATTTTAGATACTTTCAACAGGGCAGTGTATTTATCAGATCCAAAAATATCCATGGTTTATGTGGAAAAAAGATTGAAAGAGCATGAATCACGTGATTGACCAGAAAGTTCATTAAAATATATAAGGACATCATAGAAATATTTTTCATTATTAAAAAATAATGTTTTCATTTAAAATTTATATAAATATCGGAATTTATCACGATAACAGAAAGATTAATGAAGGCAAAGTTTTTAAAATTAGGAAAAACTGTATCATGAGACTCTCCGTAGTATTTCAACATCATTTATTCAGTAAAAAAAATCACCATGAAGAACTTTTATGCTAGCTAAAGAAAATGTAAAACTACACGTTTATGAATTAAAGGAAATTGTGTATTCCATTTTTTGTTTGTTTGAGGTTATATAAAGTAACTGGAACGGTGAAATAACGTATGATATATTGTGGTCAGTGCCAAAATGAACATAGAATATTTTTCTTATCGAATTTTGAGTATTTATATTTGTTTGACCAGTTTTTTGATTTTAAGAAAAAAAAATCCAAAATTTTAGAACATTTTAACAGGTTACTGCTTTACATAAGTAGTCTTAACCATTTATTACACTCCAATAAGTATCCATAAGGTAAAAAAAATTTCAATGGTGTCTTTAAAAGATATTTTAGAGCTACGTATTAGCAAAACAAATAAAATGAAATATTTAGGTTTTTTAAGTTGTTTTAGGTTATGTCAAGTAGCTGTAAAGAAAAAAAATCAGCTCTTAAAGCATGTTTTGATTTTAAAAACTGCTTTGTATGCATTGTTTTCATTTTTTGTATTTTTGTAGAACTTACGTGAGGCTACCATAAATATTTTGATGCAATATAAAGATATTTTAGAGCTACGTATCGATGAATTAAACGATACTGGAAATTCTATGTTTTCAGGTTATTTAGGTTATGTCGAGTATTTGTTAGAGTTGGATTAAGCACGATGTATTGTGATTTGTGCAACAGCATACATAAAATATTTCATAGTCAAAATGTGATCCTTACTGTTTGATTGACCAGTTTTCTGTTTTTTGTAGAAAAATCCTGATCTGAGGAGCTGCTTTACATGAATTGTTTAAATTATTTAGGATTCTCAAACTAGTACTATAACGATACAAGAAAAATTTGTATTCCATATGAAGGTGTTTTAGAGCTACGTATTAGCAAAACAAATAAAATGGCATGTTTTGGGTTCTTAAGTTGTTTTAGGTTGTGCCAAGTGGCTATAACGAAAAAAAAAATATGATCTTAAGTGCAAAAGTATAAAAAAATACAAGTATTTTGTCTGTTGTTAATTACTTATAATTTTTTTGTCTGTTTTTTCAATTTTTTGCGTAAAAATCTGAGTTTGACAAGTTTTTGAGGTTAAAAAAGAGCCGTACATACATCTTTATATTTTTTTGAAGTCTATATCAAGTTAAAAAGTTAGTCCATGAAGAATTTTTTGGCTATCTGGGTTTTTGGCCTAGCTAAATATCTAATAATACAATAAAGTAGAGTATTTCCACGTTTTGGAAAATTTGAGATTATGTTAATCATTTTCAGGGGCTCAAATAATTATAAAATATCATGTTTGGTACAAAAATATTAAAAAACTTCTTTTCTACCCAGGACTATAATTCAATTTTTTTTTTCGAGCCATATTCTGATTTTTTGTGAAAAAATCTATCTTTTAAGCAGATTTTGTAAGTTAGAAAACCATTTAAGTCGATTCTCTATAATTTTTCCATATTCTGCGTTCAATGACGAAGACGCTTAAGAGAAAATTTTCTTACTATCTATCTTCGTTCTTGAGATATTTGATTTTTGGACGAAAAAAACTGTTTCGGCCCACTGTGCGGCGATCGCGAAAATTCGACTTGAACGCGTAAAAGAATTGTATTTGACGTACGCGGAATTTGCTTCTAGAGTCATACTATAGAAAAAGAATTATCATAATGATAAATTTAGACGCATTGCTTGATACGCCTAACCTCTCTAAAACATCCTACAGCGGTCCAACTCGATTCATCAATCATATACGTCAATATATTGATATACTTGCTACGCTTGACATACAGCTGATCCTCATTTGATACTAAGAATCATCAAGCGCGCTCATCCGTCCGATATTGGATGCGAATGAGAGAAATTCCTTACACTTGATCAAATGTCGACTTTAAAAGAAATTTATAAATTTTTGTCTGAAACCGTGTTCCGAAGATTCACCTCGATTAGACAAAGAACTTCAGGTACTATCGTAACGATCATACTAAGGGAAAAAGGCCGTTTGCCAAAAAAAGTCAGGCTACATATAAAAAGGGAAAGTTTGACAAAGGATTTAACACTCCTATGACCAACGCATCTTCTTATTGTTCAGAATGCAATGAAGGAAACCATACGCTATATAGTTGTAAAATATTTTTAAAGGCCGATATGTTTCAACGAAGGAAAATAGTAAACAAAAGATTGGTCTGCAGAAATTATTTAGTTAAACACAGTGAAAGTTGCACATTCTCTAAATGTAAAGAATACGCAAAATTTCATAACACCGTCTTGCATCGTGACGCCAAGGAGTCGCGATAATCATCAAAGGCAACGACAGCTACAGAAATAACTAAAAAAGAATGACTATCCCAGTCAACCGTTTTTAATCTCACGCCGCACGCGCTTTAATTCGAACTAATGCTGACAGCTCAAGTAAAAATAAAAAATTCAGACCGTAATTTTTTAACATGCCGAGCTCTAATAGATACTAGCGCAACTGCACATTTAATAACGGAAGGTCTAGTTGAAAAATTGGGATTGAAAATAAAATTATGCACATTTACGATTGGAGCGGTTAACAACTTAAATACTGTTTCGAATGGTGCAGTAGATATCACTTCTTATTCGATTCATTCTTAATTTAGTAAGACTGTTATAGTTGTTCCTATCTTGCATTTGCTTTGGAAAATCGATATCATAATCGGATCAGAGGTGACATTATCATTGTTCTTTCAAGATAAAATAAATTTATCAAAAAACGGTGCCGGTTTCTTTTTGCAAAAGACAAAATTAGGATCGGTAGCCGCCGGAAGTGTTTCAGATCAACAATGAGATCAAAAGACTCTCTGTCATCTAACAGAATAAAAAAAAATTATTGAGAAATTTGGAACAGTTGATACCGGAGAATCAAATGTATCAAAATCATCAGAATATGATGAGTGCGAAGCTCATTACATTCAAAATCTAACGCGTGACTCTTCCAGGCGTTATGTTGTCAAATTACCTTCTAAAACGTCAATTACCGACCTCGGAGAATCGCGATCTGTAGCATATCGACGATTTACGAATCTGTTGAAGAAATATAATCGAGATCCAAGCTTTAACAACAATGGCATAAACTAATGTATTTTACCAGGTCATATAATTAAAAGATAATAAAATATCAAAGATCGATTAATATATGCCCCATCATGCGATCATGAAGCCAACAAGCTCCACGACAAAAACACGTGTGGTCTTCGATGCGTCAGCAAAGACCAGCGAAGGAATTTCTTTAAACAAAGTTCTTCTAACAGGACCGACAATTCCACCCAATTTTTCGATCACTTATCATACTATCGAACATATAAGTATGCCATCACAGCTGATATCGCTCGAATGTATTGGCAAATTGAGATTTACCAAGACGATCGTCACTATCAGTAAATACTTTGGTCACATGAAGATAAAATTAAAATGTATCAATTGAATACTGTGACTCTCGGCGTTTCGTCGTCCCCCTTTTTAGCAATAAGAACACTACATAAGCTTGCAAGTGACGGAAATAGTACATTCTCTGTTGGTGCCGAAGTATTATTAAAAAATTTGTACGTAGATGATTTTATAGCAGGCTCAAACAGTCGCGAGGAACTTCGAAATGAGGTCAAAGCAATTTTAATAAGAGAAAGGCTAGAAATTCGAAAATGAGCCTTCAATGCAATAGAAATTTTGGAAGGTTTAGAAGATCAAGCAGGGAATTTAAAATTTCTCACAGACGAAGATTCGATATATGAGACACTAGTAATTTCTTTGGATGCGATAAATGATAAGTTTTTATTTACCGTCCAATCTGATCAAACGGTAAAAACCATCACGAAAAGATTTATTTTATCCCAAATAGCAAGAATTGACCCATTACGGTCCCCATTGACCTATTAAGTTGACCCATTGGGTTTCTTTGGCCCGGTTGTACTTGATTCTAAACAAATAGTGCAAGCTTGCTGGAAAGATGATTTAGCGTAGAAAGAGTTACTACCACAGTCATTGGAAAATACTTAGTGCATTTTTTCAAAGCAACTTGAATTATTAAATAATATAAAAATTTCACGCTATGTGCTTATTGAAAACTATTTAAGTATTCAAATTCATGATTTTTCTGACGCAAGCAAAAAGGGCTACAGAGCCAGATTTGATGTCTGTTTGAACAGATAACTACGAAAATACACGAGATTTATTGTTCTGTTCGAAATCTCGAATAGCTCTAATAAAGCGCGGGGGGGTCCTCAGCCCCGGTACAGCAGCACTGCATCAATTCGGGGGTGGAAAACAGCGGGCATAAAAGAACGTACAATACCGCTAACCCAATAACCCAATTCTTCCTGGGCGCGTTTTCGGTTTGTTGACTATTTTCCACATTTTTGGCTTCTCCCAGCTTTTCCTAACATCTTTCCCGGAATTAAGCATTTTTGCCTCGAGTTCATTCTTTTTTCCAGCGTTTATTAAACTTTTATCTTTTTTTCTACTTATTTTGGGTCCTTTTCTGCTTTTCCCCCTAAAGAATTGACAGCAATATCAGTTGCACTTAGCAAAATGACACTATTTACGTTTTTTTCGACGTATGCCAAAGTTACTGCAATGTAACATTAAAATTAGACACATTTAAGAAATTATAAATAAATCCACTAGATTTCTAACTAGTGTCATTGTGGGTTTTGCTATTCGTTATCATGAAATGATATGTGTACGTATTTAACATTTAAATTAAATAAAATAATTTTTGGACAGATTCAATGATTGTATTATACTGGCTCAGAAAACACCATTATCGCTAGTTTTCCTACTAGAATATTTCCTTTGGTGGACCACCGAACACTACAGTGAGGGCAAGCGTAGACAGGCATACTGTAAGAGATGCATCATGACACCAGTAAATGTATGCTGAAAAGTTGGACGCGTATTTACGCTGTTAGTTCTCTCGCCATGGCTCATTCCCCTTGCCTTTTCGAATTGGTTGGAAAAATATGATACTAAATTTTGCGTCGCGCTACATACTACTTACGGTAGCTTCATATGTTTAGGCTAGATTGACCGATGCTGGATTTAAAAATTATTGCCCGACATAAAAGGATATGTAAACAGTGTCAATTTAAATTGAATTCCACCCAGCGCACACGTTCACGTGTGCATGAACATGCATAATAATATATGTATAAATTAGAATAAAGATTGAGGTTATTAAATTAAGTATGATCCAACACACATGATATACGTGCGTACAGGTACAAGAAGTTACAACGATTCTTAGAATTCACGTCTGCCATAGCTACACTACATGATATGCTTAACCATTGAGAGACATGTCACGCACAGTACGTAAGCAAGCTAGAAGATTTGATACATGGCCGCAGGCATTTTTCCTTGCGTGTTTTTTTTGTTAAGTGAGTTAAAATTTTTATTATAATGTTTAGTAGAGCAAGGAATAATGAAGCTCTTCTTGCTAACGCAAGTCGAGACGCTGGAAATATTATATGGCATTTATATGAGTTTTTTTTGAGTTTTCAAAAAGGTAAAATTTGGGTATGGAAATATTAAATTGGTAAAATTAGAATAGAATAAAATTGGACTATATGGATTAAGTTTCCATTCGAATTGATTGGTACGTGAATCGGAAATGTAATAAAGGTACTGCTTTCTCTGGTTGTTGTTCGTCAAGAATAGTAGCTATCTCAAAATAAGATATTCTTTAGTCTTTGGTTGTTGTTCGCAGAGACAAACAGTCTTATCTATAAGCACTGCATTCTATGGTTGTTGTTCGCCGAGAATAGCAAACTGCTAATAAAGTACATACAGGTATCATTTTAGATATACAGTTTTATCTAAGGAAACAAGAGTTATTAGAGGGGTGACAGCTAGAAAAGGGCAAAGAAATTAATCAGATCGATTAAGAAAATAAAAGGTTTCTGAGAAGGAAGTAGCGATCGACCAAGGCTCAGCTCTCAGATGACCTAAATTAAATACTGATGAATATCAACCTAGAGGCAATTGCACAGAAATGAGTAGTTAAGTAGAAATTCGCTTTGTTTTCTGGTTGTTGTTCGACGAGACACTCAGTCAAATTTAAGTACTCTATATTCTCTGGTTCTTGTTCGCTAAGAAATATAGCTTACACACAATATACGGCAAATAAAAGATGGTTTCGATTTTAGAAGAAACAATCAAAGCTCGAACATTAAGTACTTGACAATAGAATGCTAGACTACAGAATTATTGCGTGTAAAAGCAGCTATATGAAACAGTTGTAAATTGTATTGACATTACAAACAGTGTTAAAGATAGAGTAGAAGATATAAGATCCAAAACTGCAAAT
The DNA here is from genome assembly GCA_030522625.1 of Copidosoma aretas. NCBI lineage: Eukaryota > Metazoa > Arthropoda > Insecta > Hymenoptera > Encyrtidae > Copidosoma > Copidosoma aretas. The sequence continues at coordinate 9,266 of JAPYYV010003170.1, forward strand.
ACTAATTTGAAAAAACGAAGAATAGTTAGAAGGGAATTAAGTATAGGATAGACCAGTAAGAAAATAAAAGAAGAATCATAATTTGCCAAATTTTAATAGTTTAGATAAGAAACCAATACATTAATGCAGGAGATGGTTAGACAAATAATAGATATTTATTTGGTCAAGTGATTGGGAAGAAGTAATTAAATTAAATTTTAATAAATTTGATCCGTAAATAAAATTCACATTGAAGTTATTGATCAAGACTGTGTGACCATGCGAGATTGTAAATTGATATGAAGATTAGGTATCACTTATTTTATATATTGCTTGAATTTTAGTTGTATATTTAAAGTTGAATGTATCTGATTAATGATAAAATATTACCGAGCCAACAGTTTAACGCAGCAAAATGAGAAAAAGACAAAATTAGAATAAAAAATGTAGCAAATGAAATTCACTATATTTCAATTCTAGAGTAGTTCACATCCGTTATCCAAAGAAGCTTGCTTATAAAATTATGCATTGAAAAATAGCAAGAAGTTATCATCAGCTGGAATGGGAAAAAAATTATATAAGATTATTAGATACAAGTTAAATGGAATAGTTAGAATGTAAAATTAAATTTTGTTTGTCAATAAACTTATGATATTGAAGTCGAAGATACTTTTTCCGAAGCGACTGTTGGTAAGTTATAAATCATTTGAGATGCCTAATTTATAAAAAAAAATTCGACAGACAACAACTCATCAGATCTGGAAAAGACAAAGCTAGATGATGGTAGAGGTAAAGGTCAAGGTCATGGTCATAGTACAATTTCTCGTAACTCAAACAAAATAAGAAGCTTGACGACAAAGGAAATTATGACTTTTACTTGAATGATAAGTTAGAACGAATTACTTGACAAAGTTCATTGGTTACTAAAGTGCCACGACGCAGATGACTGATTTTTGACTGGTTTTCAAGATGTCACATGAAATAAAGAATTTTAATATAATTTGGGCAAACAATGACAATCCGGTAATATTAAGATTGGAGGGAGCTGGTAAGGTTAGCAGATATGAAACTAATGATGAACTGCTCAAACTAAAATTCTGTAATACAGGTTATATTATCAGTATAAAATGCAGTATCTTTGTTATAATTTTTTTGAAATAGTTGAACCTATAAAGATGAAGAAATAATTAAAGTCTTTGATCTGTTGTCAAATAAAACATTGTTGTCAATATATAAGTCTTCTTATTAGATTGTCGAGTTACAAAAGGAAAAGTTTGATGAAATGATTGAATATTCATATTAAACAACATAGTTGCTAACATGGCAACTGTAAAACATAGAAATTATCTATAATAAATTAATGAATAAGAAAAATAAAAGAGTTAGGAGCAAGGAAAGAAGCTGAATTAAATGAATCATAGACAAATGACATAAAGGAAATGAATGATTGAACACTTACTGAAAATCAAAATCTTACGATCCCAGCTCTAAGTACTCAGACCTTTGTGAAAATTTGAATAATAGGAAAAAATTAATTATGTAAATGATTTCGGTTGAAGAAACACAGAAAGTTGAATAGATGCATGAGTAAGAGGTTTGTGAAGTTAGATAGAAATTACTAAGGTATTTATTTAAAATCAGATGAAAATAAATTTTGTGAGAGCACACGTGGGCGTCTTATCGAAAAGTTAGTTTTGAAAGATAGATATAATAAAAACAATATCAATGAGTCACTAATTTATTAAACGAAAATATTCAAGTATTTTGGTTTATTAATCGTGAGAAATGCATTGAAAAACTAATTCTAGAAACGGAGAGAGAAAAAGGAAAGAAAGCTAGACTAAGAATAGCTACTAGAAGCTAGACAAACAAAGGAGAAACAAACGGTATTGCTAAAAAATACCCAAGCAGACGTGTGACGTATAAAGAAGCCATATCTTCTAAGATAGACTGGAGTAGAAAAAGATGTATAAAGCCAAGCTAGATTAATGAATGGAAATATTAAGCTTGAACATTAATGAGAAATTTGTAAAGATAGAAATTATTACCAAGACAGTAAAAATACTCGCTTGTCTCGTTAATACAAATCATTAGATCTGCATGTGTCATAATAAATAAGTTTGACTTGAATGCTTGCCAGCTGGACAAATTGGAAAAATCTCCATGAAAGTGCGAGAAGAGTACAAGAGTTCTGCAGAACTAAAGGAAGATAGAGTTATAAAACCAAAGTACGCTTTACAAGGCTTAAAAGTCAGCCCAAAGATAAAAATGAAAAAATTAGAGAAATGGCAATAAAACTTGGGCTAAAACCCCCACGAGCTTGAATCTTGCTTTTTCACTTGGAAGAAAATGGACAAGCTTTTAATGCTCTTATCATGTTGATCACATATTAATAGCTAGTAATAAGTTAGAAAGTTATAAAAGTAAAGAACAAGCTGGCGTTTGAACTTGAAACGACTGACATGGGAGAACCAAAACATTCTTTGGAATGTAAGTTAAGCGAGACAGATGCAATTGAACTGGAACACCCACAGGAACATTGAGAAAATGTAGAAACGCTTCGGTTACGGTGAGATGCATCCATTAAGAATACCCATGGACAGAATCGAAATGGTGAATAACGAAAGGCGAGAAAGCTAGAAAGCAAACGGACAGTTAGACTTTATTATATGGCAAGCAAAGTGATCTGTACAGAGAGTTGGTGGGATCTCTCCTGTACTAGGCCAACATGGTTCATCCCGACATAGCTTACGCTATTAATGACTGAGATAGATATCAAGTCGGTCACAGTAAGAAAGTTGATGATGGCTGAATGAGTTTGCAGATAAAACATACCAAAGATCTAGGTATCAAGTTAGAAGGATAGTTAGATGACTCACTAAAGTTGCTCTGATGCTAGATCTACTGATTGAAAATGTTTATGGACAACTTGTGAGTTTCTAATAAAATTGTTGAGTTATAAAGTTGCTTGGAGGACTCACAAGTAGTCATATATGGCCTTGTCAATGTGTCCGGCAGAGTATGTCGCTATAAGCGATACTTGCCACGAGATGGTCTCTCTTCAAAATCCCTAAAGTATGCGACAGTAAAGCAGCTATAGCTAGTAGTTAAGTTAGTAAAAGACAAAATGAATATCAAGAAATATGGTATTAGAAAATGTGTATCTAGAAACTTAATTAAAGTTAGATGGATTGAGTCCTAGGAGCAGATCATTAATGTAATGATAAAACTTCTGCCCTTTAAGACTCATGCTAGATTAATAAATATGATTCAAAATAATTTAGATTCTGTTCACAGGAATTGGCAATTAGGTTGACCAGTGCAGGCTTCCAAAGGAGGGAGTACTAAGTATGGCTTGGTTCGCCTGCTCTGCTAGCGCTTGGTGGTGGCAGTGGTGTCTGCTGCAACCAGCGAGTCTGTGCAAGTGAGAGGGAAGAGCCGAGCAGTGGCACACTTCTTACTTCCCCTCCTTCACTTCTCCTTCGTCTGCCTGCCCGCGCGGTCGTGCTATTTGAGCAAACAGCCCTTGTGTATTCAGTTACATGCGATATAGATCTGGTTTTACAGTTAGTTATCGTTATTAATAATAATAATAATAAAGTTATTGTGATGTATAACATAAGCAAACTTTAGATTGCACAGCTTGAAAGATCAAGCTAGATTAACAAGTTCAGTGTTATTAATAACTAAGTGTGATTAATAATGTGACTATCTATTATTGTGTTTAATAGAATATAAGGTGTAATAAGATTATTTGCCCGAAGCACGCTCCTATCCCACGACATCACCTTGGATTGAGTTTTTATTCCAGCAATAATACATGGTTTGATGGACTCCCTTGGCTTGCGAAGTCGGAATCAAGATGGCCACATTTACTTGATTTACCTGTTACTCATTTACCTGGCTTAGTGAGAATCGCATGCTTGGTCACAGATGCGCGAGATGAGAATTTTTTTAATATTGCTTCGCGAATATCTTCTTAGGCACGATTAACGCGAATTGTTTCATACTGTTTACGTTTTATAAGAAAAACTAAAAATTAGGTTCGACCAAAGCTTGAAAATTCAACTTTGATAGAAATACAAGATGTTCCGCGTCTCCGACTTTCTAAACTTGAAAATGAACGGAAGAGTACATGATCAAACTTTTACAACAAAGTTATTTTAAGGATGAAATCAATCGTATTTCAGTTTTTACTACATTTAAAAGTGCTAAGCTCGTGACATTAATTTCGTTCCTTGATCATACAGGACATTGGCAAATTTGAGGTCGAATATCGAAGGCGGACGCGAACTTTAATCAGAAACATCCGCTTTTTCTCCCTTCTCGAAATTATACTACTGATTTGTTAATTCGATACTTTCATGAAAAGTAATATCATACTGGAATTTCATCCACTTTGAATAATACTAGACAAAGATATTGGATTATTGCCGCGAAAAATCAAATTAGAACTATTATTCGAAAATGCGTAAGGTGTCGCCGTTTTAGAGCGAAATTAGTCAATTATAAAATGTTGAATCTACCCGAATCAAGACTAAGCAATGCATTTCCTTTCCTTCACCCGGGTGTCGATTTCTTCGGATCTGTATTCATAAAAGAAAAAAAAACACCGGAACAGAGGAAAAATCAAGGCTTATGGTTGTATTTTTGTTTGCATTACTACCAAAGCAGTGCATATCGAGTTGGTTAGCGAGTTAAGGACATTCGATAGAGATAAAACCATCCAATGAATTTTTTTGAAATTTTGACCAGACGTTCTTATTCTTGTTACAATAGACCTGTTGAAATTTCAAACAGTTTATCTGTTTCGTTATCGAGACATTGAATTTTAAAGTTTAGTCATTTTAACATTGTCTTTTATGAAAAAACTAATAAAAACTCACTTTTAAGAAAATTGGCCCAATAAATTTCGCCAATTTTTTACATGTCACATATAATGTTATTAATTTAACTTATATCAAGTTTCGCGACGATTATCCGATTTTTTCTGCGAAAAAAAAATTAAAAAACGGTTGAAAAAAACGATACGACAACGTCGTGAGGCGATTCGAGCATCCGGCTTCACTCGCCAGAGTGCCATAAGTCTCTAAATTGCTTTCCACAAAGGGATATTTATTCGTGTATGTATAAATGAATGTAAGTATACAATTTAAGTACATGTATAATTGTAGGTGTGTCTACATCAATTGTGTGCAGCGTTGACAATTCTTCACTCGCTGCCTATTTCCCCTTGCCCCAAAATGTTTCCCTCAACTAACTGTATGGAACGTCCTTAAGTACAGAAGCGTTTTTGGTTGCATTTCGTAGGTTTACGAGCTGCTGCGAGGCACCAGCTCACGTGCATTCCGATAATGGCTCGAATTTTATCGGAGCAAATAACAAGCTTTGCAAGCTATGTGTATCATTTGAGTCGAAAGATTTTAAATCAAAAACCTCGCAATTTGCTTGAAATGAAAAAATTGAATGGCATTACCATCCTCTACTTTCTCCTCACTTCAGTGATTTATAGAAAGCGGCGGTGAAGTCGTGCAAACACTATCTCAAGCTAGTTATGGGTGTGCATTTATACACTTTTGAAACCTTCAAACTCTTCTGTATGGGATTGCAGCAATTACGAACTCCAGACCTCTTTGCCCTTTGTCAACTGATGCTCATAATCTTGCTGTGTTAATGCCAGAACGATTTTTGATTAGGCGCAGATTCACCATACTACCAGAGAATGATTATAATAATACACCAGACAATAGTTTGTCATGTTGGGAAATTATAACAAAGGCAGAACAAGAGTTTTGGTACAGATAGTAATTCTGGTACTTGACCGAACTGCAAAAGCGACAAAAATGGTACTGATCGGATATTAATGTAGAAGAGGATATGATAGTTTTATAAATGGATAAAAACCAGCCGTGTATGCAGTGGTGGATGAAGCGAGAGGTCTAAGTACATTCTGGTGACGATGGCACGGTGAGAGTGGTGACAGTAAAACGGAACAGTAACATGGAATTTATCAAAAAAATACGAGATCGCTATGTCCATTACTTCTAAAAGTCGTTGAAATCAAAAATTTATATACATCAGCATTAAATTGGCATACTTGTTTAAATAGCTCAATTTTGTAAAAAAAAATATCATCAGAATCTAAAGTTTCCATTTTAAAAAAAAAACCTTGTACGTTATCACTTTAACGGGAGAAGGATGTTACAGCCGTAAGGCTTAAAGTTAAAAATATATACTGAAAATTTCATTACAACATTTTGGTAAAACACAACGTGAGTTATAAATATATATGAATATATATGACAACAATGGTTAGAGAGCTGGTGTCTGATGGCGTCGGCGGATTTTTTAGCGTCTGTTGCGCTCCGTTGATTTGAAAGTTTACAGGCCTATTCAGGCAGTTGTTGTAGCGCTGCGAGAGTGAGCACACTAAAGTTGCTCTAGTCTGACATAACGATTCGTATCCGGAAAACACATGAATGGTGTTTTGCCATATTGACTTTTCGTTTCGCATGATGCGCGAAACAGCTTACACGTCTGTTAACGTAAAGATAATAGCTGTATGAAGGTAAAGGCTATCATCATCATAAACGGATCAATAAACAAACATAATTGATCGGGGCCCGTAAAATTACCAAAGCACTTACGAAATTAGTGCTGATTTGTTTTCAATCGTGTTACGAAATTGTTGTGAGTTCTTTTTTTTCCGAGCGTTCATCGTTTAACTAATGTCACGCAACGTGTCTTCTAAAACATTTAATTTTTGCAAGTTTTTCTTTTTGTAATTAACCAAAAAACAATGATAGTGTCATTTTAACTATGCTTTATTATTGTGTTGAATAAATAAAGACATTAAAATAAAAACTCTGGAGAGACTTCATTCGGAAGAATTTTTGATCAAACACTTTAACGTCAAAAAATGACTTTCTTTTTATGATTTTTCGCATAAAAGTACGTTCTAAACGCTTGAAAGTTATAAAAATGATTAAAAGTTATGCATGTTGCGTTAGTCTGAATTTATTATCATTATATCGGGCTATACAAATGCCAATTTTATATTTTTAAATCAGAATATCAGCATTTAATACTAACTTTTGCAGTATTACTCATTTTTTTGACTACAGACTATTTTTTCAACTTTCCAACCAAAAATAATGGTCCGGGAGCAAAATGAATTACGCAGAATCAAGCAATAACATAAATTTAGTCATTACAGACGAAAATAATTTTGCTTAAAATATGGTCGAATATCATTAATACTCTTTACAATACTCTGTTTTCTTATTTTTGTAGTTTTTTTTACTATTGTTTGTTTATTAGAATCTTAAAATTCTCTTTTAAAATCATTCTATTCATAAAATCTTTGGCAATTTTTATGTGCATAATTTTCTCTTTCAGCTGCATCATTTACAACACGTAAATTTTTAACAATTTCTGAATCTTTTAAATAAATTATTTTAGTGGACCAAGCATTACAATCAGTGAACAAAAATTTTCTGTTACTCTTAAATCTGTCAAAAAATAAGAGCGATAGAGTAGTCACAAAGTAATTTAATTTATCATTTTTTGATTTTGTGAATCTGTATTATTAATATTTATGTATTTTGTCAAGGTAAATCATCTGTAGCACTGTCTTTTTCTAACGATAAAATCGTTTGATGTTTAACTTTAACAGATACTGTGCTATCTAAGAATGAATTAGCACTATCCTCGGGGGACAAGTACCATAAATGCCTTTAGATCTTTTCTAAGGCAGCAGTCGACACAGCGGGATGGACTTTAGCATAATCAGAGATTTTGATGGATTTTATATGATCGTTTGGAGTTTGCACTGCACTTTGAGCTAAGAACCAGGCTTGTACATAGACAAAAAAAAATGAACAAACAAAAGTAAGACGTCAAATGCCTGTACTCTGAGACATTCTTTACTTTTCCTCCCTAGGTGGGTAATATACTATTTCTGGAGGAATTTTTCGAGAAAAGTCGTGTGGAATCCTCGATGAAATTTTTCCTAGGGCTCACAGACAGACGGTGTGCTGAAAATCATATGTTTGTTCCTCATAACTTCATTTCGTGCAGCCAGCCAACATAGAGGAAAAAAAACCAAAATGTACATTAAGATAGGTATGCATAAACAAATGGCTATTTCATTGATTATACATCCATATCGTAGAGAAGACGCGGACGTATTGGGTTGGAGGATGGTTCAAGTTGTCTTCAGGTTGTTTTAAAATTGATTATAAGATCTACATATGACTATAAATTCCGGCCTTTAGCTTGTTATTATTTTCTGACATGGTAATTACATGAGATTTGCATCAATTTTATTTTGTGTGGCCATTCCTTATTTCTCAATTCCTCCTCCAGACTCTCGCATACAAGTAATAAAAAGATGAGTTAATTTCTAGTAACAAATAGTACTACTGACTGGCTGAGGTCTCACCTGATATAGTATTTGAGATCTTACTTGAGATAAAAAGTGAAATTTATCACTTGAGTTGTGAACTTTTTTCTTTTTTTTGTAATTACTAAAAAATACAAATACATAGATGTATTTTAATATAAAATTAATTATATCCGGTTAAATGCTCGTAAGCACTTGGAGAGCACTTTAATAAAAAAAAATCATCATATAACAGCCGTTTTTTGTGGTTAAAGTGTCATTTACGCCATGAGATAGAATTTTGGGTTCAAACCCATGAAGATTCGGACTCTACCTTGAATTTTACCGTACGATTGCTATTTTTGTTGAGGTATACAAGTCTTAACCATTTAAGGTAGCTCTCTTGTCTGAATATAGATATGAAAAGTTTGACAATCACATGCCACACTACTAAAACTCGAGTACAGCCGAGTGTAGCCGAGGCAGTCAAATTTGCAGTTGAGCGAGCACATATACCTATAGGTATACATGTACACCTAGCAGATGTGCGGATTACCGTCTCATGATCGTCTAAAACAAATTTTTATTTTCTTTCTTCGAAAGTATGTCAAGAAAATGCCTCGCTACCTGCACTTTACAAAGTTTTATTAGAAAGAAGAGGAATTTTTCTACGAGTACCTCCTAATGTGTCTGCTGAGTTTTGGATTCGTGATAGCAATACAAGGAAGTGGTTGTTGACGTGGTGAATGAACAGCCGGATACAGATTTCACTCTAAAGTTCTTTTATATGACGCTTTCTCTTATTACAGTAAAACTTACTCTTGCAAGCTATATTACACTCTTTTAATGATACAAACGGTTTCACCGAGAGTAGGCCTAGAACTTTCGCAGTTCTCAAGTCAGCCTTGCTCTCTCTTCTATAATGCAGCGACGGTCTGCTTGCGCCATCTGTACACTTAAAGCCTCACTTACAACACTCTCTCCGCTTTAGGGTACTAACAAACCAAAGATACCGAATTCTCTGAATATATTTTGTCTATGAACATTTTCTCTATGTACTCTTGTTGTGTTATAGTCATGTTTCTGTTAATTCGGTCTCTCTTGATTCTCATGCCTAGGAAATTTTCTGGTTTTCCCAACTCTTTTATTTCAAAGACCTTTTTTAAGTGATTTGTTACTTGATCCATTTTCTCTTTATCATTACCTGCAGTTATCAAGTCATCTACGTAAGACAAGATAAATACTATTTTGCCCTCTTTTCTCATTTAAATTATTCATACCATTTCTTGGGACTTACAGGTAGGCCATATAATGCTTTCCGTAATTTTCAGACTTTTATCTCTTTCTGATCCTTACTACACTCGTAACTCTCTGGTATCTCCATATAGATTGGTATTATTAATTTACCATTTAAAAAGGCTGTCTTGACATCTGACTGTCTCGCTTCCAGGTTCTCTTTATTTATTATAGACAAGCATGATCTGACCAATGGCAATCTCGATAC
>JAPYYV010003171.1:0-17500 GCA_030522625.1 Copidosoma aretas
GGGTGTGGTGGAACCAGCAGTTTCCCCTGTTCTTGCAGGACATGTCCCAAATGAGGCAAGTCGAGTCCATGATGGCCCCGAAGATAATGGGGCCGGGGATGAGCCCCAGCAGCGAGACCATCATCAGAGCTATCCCCTGGGCGATGCTCTTGTCCTTGGTCTCGACGCACCGGTAGTTGACGAGGACGTTGCCGATCTTGCCCGAGCAGCCGATTATGTTGATGAAGGTCGAGATGACGGCGAACAGTATGTGGGACGAGAAGCAGTTGTGGTCGCAGGGGCCCGAGGTGACCAGCTGCTCGAGACCGCGGGCGGCGCCGCCGAGGCCGTCGTCGTCGTCGTACAGGCGCAGGGAGGCGCCCTGGAAACCGAGGCCGGACACGCAGGCGCACTCGGTGAACGCCGTGTCGTTCAGGATCTTGCGACAGCCCGCGTGGCAGGCCGAGAAGAAGGTCGTCTTGGTCGGCGCGTGGCAGACGGGCGCGAACTTGACCGTCTCGCAGTTGCAGGCCAAGTTGCACGCCGAGGTCAGGTTTACCCTGCGATCGGGGAAAAATAGCGGAGCAGCTCGTTTTTGGTCCACACGTTATAGTAGCTGCAGGGGGCCGCCGGGCACGCTGAGAGAGACGGAAAAAGGGAGTTTAACCGTCCTGCGATCGGATTGCCGCGCAAAGGCTAATAATTCATGAAACGGCACTAAATGTACATCATGGGTTTTTTAATTTTCATCACCTAAAATACTGAAAATGACCGAACCTCATGATTTTTGTCACAAAGTTACCTGGACAGCATCGAACGTTTTAAATACTTTTAAAACTGTACTTACCATCAAACGTTTTTGAAAAGGTAGAAAAAAAACGTTTTTTTTAGTGTCCGCTGCTTTTCGTTATTAAAAATAACGTCAGAATCGCTTGCGATGACAACAATAGTGGAGGCCTAAGCTAGTTTTAAGCATAATTTAAAGAAATACAAAAATTTGTTTACTTGTTTTAACTGTAAAAACTATCATGAATTAGCTTAGGCCCACAGTAATGATGTTATCGTCCGGATGGTAACAGCTTTCTGGTACACTATTTACGAGAAAACTAATTGCAAGCGGTTCTGGCGTGATTTTTAATAACAACAAGCAGCGGAAAGTTTCAACGTTTTTTTTACCTTTCTAAAAATGTTTGATGGTAAAATTTTTAACTTTTTTAAAACGTTCGATGGGATTAGGGTAGTCAGGTTTAAAATATTCCTACGGCCAATGCAGAACAGCACAGTCGTAATAAATTGTTCGACAATTTGATCATCATACGATTCGTTTCTCTCAGCGAGCGCGACAACAAACAACTCGTCCTCTGTAAGTACTCTGCGGACGAGCGTCTCTTCGGCCACCAAACAACGAACAACCGTTGGTATACATGTATATAAGCGAGACTCACGAGACTCACTTCATGGTGTCCATGTCGACGCCCTCGATGCCGCTACTGCAGCCGAGAAACATAAACGATATTTGTCCGAAAAAGTACCCGAGACCCACGAGGACGTTCCAGAAGAGCAGAGGCCTGGGAGACGGCTTCAGTTTGCCGATCGCGACTCCGGAGATTATGAAACCGAGCACCATACCCAGAAGCGTGAGCGGACCTGTGGAAAATATCATTTTTTCACATCAACCAAGCCATTGCGTTTTGACGACGATTGATTCTAACGTGTCACGCGCCGCGGGCATACCGACTAGTAGCGAGCCTCCGCCGGGAGAGGTTTGAAACTGTACCTCCAGGTACTTGGCTAAAAAACTCATGAACGGCGAGGCACTCAGGATGTAGAACACGCCGCTGAATATGTTGTATATCAGGATCTTGTTCGTGATGATTCGCTTGACCGTCCTCGGGAACTCCCTCAGGGTCGGCTTTTCCACCAACTCCGTGGTCACCACCTTGCTTGCCTCGAGCTTCAGGGGCACTTCGCTTTCCTGCGCACAGAAAAGGGAGCTGACTGTTAATGTCTCGATTATTTGCGAAAAATCGGTCGTTGGCTCCAGGTTTGGTGATGTGCTGAATTGTAATTAGAAAGATTTTTCGACTACTCTGCTATCTTGAATTGAAAATGTCATTGAACTTTTACGTGTCTGTAAGTTACCGTATCGTGTATCGGTATCTCACCTGAATATATCCGGATGTTTTCCACGTCATATCAAAGAGGAATCCATCCTGATTTTTCGTGGATTTTGCACTGATTTTACACGGATTTTAGCCTGATCATCAGTAGTCTGAAATCTGTCTCAAATCGCCACGTGGATTCTTGATGGATTTCAAATGAATTCTAATTATATTTTAATCTGTTCAAACATCGATATTTGACTTAACAAACTTGAAAATTTTCATTATTATTTAATCATTAAAAATAGCTTAATACATAGAACCGTCAGGCACATTTGGTCATACCATCTGTATGGCAACACAAAAACATTCGAGTTCAAATGTTACACAGCAATTTTTGTAATTTTTCTTTGATAAAGTTTTTTTCAACAATTCAAAAGTTTGAGATAAAATACTTGAACCCGTATGGTTTTGTGTTGCCATATGGTACGACTAATTATGTATGATAATTCTATGTATTAAGCTATTTTTAATGATTAAATAGTAATGAAATTTTTCAAGTTTGTTAAGTCAAATATCGATGTAGAATCAGATTAAAATATAATTAGAATTCATTTGAAATCCATCAAGAATCCACGTGGCGATTTGAGAAATTGTTAAATCGGTGCAAAATCCACGAAAAATCAGGATGGATTCCACTTGGATATGACGTGGAAAACATCTGGATATTTTCAGGTGCGTATTCATGGACAATAACGCAATCGCATACCATTTTATATAAATAAGTATGGTGTATTGACAAAAACTCTTCAACTACAATTTCGCCCATCAGGAAACGTGGCTCATGCGTGCTTACACTCAAAGCTCCTTCCTCTTCCTTGCTGCTGCTGCTGCTGCTGCTGGGTCGCTTCGATTTCCTGAGTTCGTGAGGAAACATGGCGAGCAGCGCCGAGAAGACGGACATCGTGAGTCCGAGGATGATCCTAATTTTACATTTTCATATTCTGTTTAATCATTTATTTTTGTTCAATCGTTCATTTGTTTATGTGTGCGAGAACGAACCAGCCGAGCCACCAGGCGCCCAGCCATCTCGGGTCCTTATTGTTGATTATCGGGTGCAGGGTCGGGTCGATGTACAGGTTGAGGCACAGGTAGCTCAGAACGAAGCCGAGAGCCGGCCCCACCGTTCTCAGGGCGAACGTGAAACCTGGAAAGTTGACATTGTTTTTTATTCTCCCGATTGAATTCCCGACAAATCGGCCCTATTATAGACACGGCGGTGGCGCGATTATCGTTCTTGCAGAGTCATTGTTATCCACTTGTACTCGGCTCGCGGAGTCGATAAGAAAATTTCTCAACGCGCCGTTCAATAGAGGCGCGATACCGATCTCCTCTTTCGCTCGCGTACGCGCGGTTTCTTTTTAATTCTCTCGTCGCAATCAGTGGCGCCTTTTGATTAACACCTTTTTTTTTTTTTCTACGTGCCATCGTGAAGATATAACAGTTGCCGTTATCAATTTGCTCTGACCGGTAAAATAATTAATAGCGGGTAATCAATAGCTCGAGCGGTTATTAATAATCGTCGGCTGAAACTTTCCTGCACACGTCCATCGAAAGAGTATACATCATGTGTGTACATCGATCGATAATAGTAACATCACGGATAGCAATAAAGTGCAAACAACCCAAAAGCATCGGGGTGTTCTTCTTCTTCGTGTTGTCGTCCATGTAGGTCTGCCCGAGCCCGTAGTACAGGGTAGTCCCGATCCCGAGTATGAACTGCGAGAAGAAGACGAGCAGCCTGGGCACGATGCTCGTGTCGGTGAGGCTCTCCTCGTCGCAGACCTCGGGTCGACTGATCCTCGAGCAGATCGGCAAGTCGGTCGTCTTGCCGGGCACCAGCGAGGCGTTCAGGTACTCGCGGGTCAGAGACAGGGCGTCCTGACCGGGGCCGTAGATGAAGTGCGGCGAGGCAAGGACGAGACAGGACACGGCGCTGCAGAACACGCCCACGGCTATCCAGCGCGGCCTGTGGCCTGCCCCGCCGTAGTAGATCAGCAGGACCGAGAGGATCTGGGAGATTTCGTTGCCCGAGAGGATTATGCCTAAAATCAACGGTGTCGGTTGTGGATGGATTTAAGGAAATTTTTTTTAAAATTTTTTTCGTGCCAATATCTTGAAAACTTATCATCGTATTTTACGAATTTTCAAGATACTTACGTTGTTTCTAGTAAATGTTGGGGAAAAATAAAAAAAAAAACGTTTTTCGAAACGTTACACATTTTTTACTCATAAAGTGTGGACCTAGTAAAAAATATATTACAAGTTGGTCATTTTTAAAATAAATCTGAACAGCTGAATGCAAGAGGCATGAAAAAACTTGTCTCCGGCACCTAAAGTATTTCATACTCGCAAATTTTTCATGTTCTTGGATATACATGAAAGATAACAATTATTAGCGTCGCTCGAAAGCAAATTTTTCTATTATCCTCTTGATCAAAGATTTTTCGTGAAATTAATCATGTGAAATTCATCATGGCGTCTCAATTTTTTACGTTTGATTGTCGAAGAAAATACCCAATAAGTATCATCACTTCTCGAATCATTAACCGGTTACTTGTCAGGGTAAGCTAATAGCATCAGTGGTTTAGCGCTAAGATTAATAGAAAAAAAAAAAAAAAAAAATAGAAATATCCACTATTACAACCACACTGGGAGATTCGTATCGAATTTCATCAAACTATGTACGTAACTTGTACACATATCACTCGAAGAAAAAAAAATTCACCACTGCTAAAACACGCACGTGTCTATGTGGGAGCGATATGGAATAATAAAATTGCCGCCGCTAACAGAGCTACCGCGCGTCCCTCGTCTCAGTCGTCCCGTCCCTTTTCTAGCATTACGATAAAGCACTCTGAAATAATTTCCATCCATACCTAGTCCATAAACTATACAGACACGACTGATTTTTCACTTCTTCAATTACGTCCGACCACTTACCCAGTTAACGCGCTTTACGAGCCTGCCGGCACTAAAACAAGTTATATCCTACACACCACACCATATTCACTTTTACCATCATAGGTAAGTACATTTTGTTCGACGAATAGAAAACTCTTATTTTGATCATTCTTCGGATTCATGCGCGCTACGAGTAAATCGGTCTCTTCAATTTATCAATCATCCGATCGCGCGTTTTGAACAATCCAAAGATTTATACTTTAAAAAACAGTGAAAAAAAAGAAGAAGATGTTAAAAATGTGTGACGTCGATTCCGCGGGAATCATTGCGAAAGGCTTACCAGTGGTCCGACTCGGGATCTTGAACCTCTTCTCCAGAGTCGTTAAGCTAACGACGATGTAAATGAAGGCCATCGACTGCACAGTGCCGAGAAGTCCATAGACCACGATGAAGGTCCGCGAAGTTGCCCAATTTTGCAGCCACGTCGGGTAAAAACAGCAGAAGCCGCATTTAGTGCTCTCTTTCATCTTCTCGCCCTGTTATCGTTATTGCTGTCATTATTATTTGTGTAAACATTATCGTGCTCATATTTGATACGGATAAGACTTTCTTTGGAAAGACAACTATTTAAAAATCAAATACGTTTCAATTGATTAAAACATGAAAAAGGTGATGATTCAATCATCTTTCGCAAAATATAGCGTATGCAACTGTATATGTCTGCTTCGCGAATACTTTTTATCGATATTTTCTTTGGCTTGAATCAAACGCAACGATTACGAAGAAACAGAGTTTATCGTCGTGAAAAAATGCGCAACGGTTTCCGGTTTTTCAAGTAATCTGAATTATTGGTAACGCATACTGAGAGCAAACAACGTCCATACGCAAAAAGGCAGATTATATTATTTGCTAGCGATTCATCAAGACAAGGCGGCTCGGTGAATTAAACGACTATCTATATACTTTTGTAAAACGTGTCATCGGACAGAAGTTGTAGACACGCACAGAACAGGGGTATCCGGACGCACGTGAGTTTGGCGGCGGCGCGCAACACTCCAACGTAGGCGTTTACGATGCACTTGGATTCATTGGGGATTTTACGAGCATTTTATAATGTGCTACTTGTTGAAGCGACGAGTTGCTTGAGCTTTATCGCACACTGCTGGTATTACTGTTGCGGATTATAGTAATTTAATCATTTTATTATCCATCCATCGGCTATTGTGTTTTTATAATCAAGACATTATATATTATAGATCGATGATGCGGACGTATTTCTTTATCTATATTCTGAGAAATAATATAAATACTTATCGTGGGTTGAGAATGATCAAACAGTGTGTTAATCTAAGGCTGATGCTGCTAGAAAAGCATTTAATACAAATACTATTTATTACATCACTCATTTAACTTTTATGTATATTTCAAAAATGTTAACGGGCACGGCTGTCCCTGAACGTAAACGTAAATACAAGTCCCAAACTTTAGTTTCAAACTAATACAATATTCTAACACGCAAAAAAGTATGTAAAAAAACAATAGGTTTATACTTTTTATTAGATTGTCAAGTAGAGAATAAAATATTTTTTACTCTTTGCTATGTGTATTTTTTCGATGTTTAAAATGTCACTTTATTAAATGTCCGTAAATTTCAAACCAATCAACACCCTTGACTTTTGAACTCGACTATATTAAGAAGGGCATTTGGCGACACAAAAAATTACAGTACACGAAGTACATTGTACTTTTAAAGCAGCACATAATTATTATCATAAGTACGTGGTCGTATCTAAAAAATTTTGTTCTCTGACAAAAATGAAGACTAGAAAAAGTATTGAAAAAACTACCATACTTTATTGCCACATTTTTCAGGACAGAATAATACTTTTCACATCGTTTCTAATCCAGCTGAGGCCAAGTTATCGTCTTCGTTTTATTCATGATTCATCATAGTGTCAACACTAGGAGCAAATCGGTTTAAGAAACAAACACCTTAAGCAAGTTTTGAAAATCCCAAAGAAAAATAATAGCACCCACGATAGCTCGGAATGAAACGTTAATTTCATTAAAAGGAAAAAAAGTGCAATCAGTAGCAACCAGATCCAAATTTAAATGAGAATATCTTGATCAAAACAACAACAAAAACTCAGTGGCAATTCAGATTTTTCCGCCCACAAAACCCAATCAAATGATTTGCCGATCTCTTCGCGGATCAGTCTCCTTCCGATCGAAACAAGTTTGATGCATCGTATCGATTAAAATAAATCATACTATTGTAAAAAAACAACTGTACAATATTATAGAGAGTACTCGATTAGTTGATTCGAATTAATTTGTTAACTCATTTTCCACATTAATAGTTCAAACTCGTCTCTCTTCTAAAATTCGCCTCCAAAATCATCGCACGCGTCCACGTGGCGTCTTCTTGATCCATTCGTCTAATCGACGCTCTGATTTATATACATCCACCCGCTCATCACATCAAAAAGGGCACGTTTCCTTACGTCACGAGAGTATAACAATATATTATATCTTGAGTATACAGCTTATACGTTATACGTACGCTGTATTACGCGCGCTGTGATGATGGAGTGGAAAAAAAATAACACGCAACAAGATACACTTATTTTTCAGACACACGCGCTGACGCGTCGTACGATGCGTTTCGCCTTCTATACACCTGCTTAGCACGCCGGGGATCGCGCGCCGCCGCGATGCTGGTGCATTCATTAATTATTCATCAAAGCGCGCGCCGAGCAGAATGCCGGCGCTGCGGGATCGACGCAACTGACGGCTCCGCCCGAAGCAGTTTTGATCTTTATCAATATTATATTTTGGTGTGGGCTTTGCTCAAAGTATTCGGTATAGAAGCCCGAACTCCGATTGTTGGTTTTAGACCCCCATCAGGTATGGGTGTCACGAGTGATACCCGAATCTTATCTTCTCTGATGGTAGTGATTGTGCGAGTTTTCCATCCAAATCAATCCATGGATTGCTTAGGCAGTAAAAAAAATCGATCGCCCGCAGCTATGTTTAAAATTATCTGGGTGCCGGTGGATATTCGCCGATACGCGAGATTTTTCGTGAGTTCAAGTATGCGTCAAAAGCGTCCGAAGAGAGAACATTACACTCTGGTCGATTGCGTAAGACAATAAACTCTTATTAATCGCACCGAGACTATAATTACGTTGGATGAGCTTGAGACACGTTCTAAACGCTGCCGGGAGTGAATAATTCATGTTACAAATGAGATAGTGCACGGCTGCTTGTCTAAATGTATATTTAATAATTAACGAACAAACCCGACAATTATATCCATTTTCTCTCCTGTCAGTGCTTTGGAATGACGACGACGACGACGACGATGTTTCGTCGTACAGATAAAACATTTACTAACGTGACCGATGAAGTTTATAAAATTGTACCCGCATCGGAGAACGCGGCTTATTCTTGTCGCCACCAATTAAAAATTTGATTCTATATTCGTGAACGATAAAAATCATTACCAGACACGCACGGCGATACGCCAGTGGCGCTTGATCGGTATACATACAGTCACGTATCGGACACGCACTACTGAAGCGGTGCTCGGATAAAATTCTCGCTCCCTGTGTGTATTAAATTTTACTCTCGATACTATTCAACAAATCACCGCACTGGGCTCGGTCGGAACAACAATTTATAACCGCGACAGAGCGCATAGTGTGCGCGACGAAGAAAAACCGACACGCTTTATTTAATCTCTTGAAACCGTCACTCTCTTTTTCTTTTTCTTTTCGTCCAAATTAAAGCAACGACATTGAACTCACTGTATTTATCCGATGATTGAAAAAACGGCCCGGTGGTCAAGGGCAGCAGCCGTCCCCTCCGGTCCTCGTTCCGTCGACGCGCGGCGGAAGGATTCGACGCTCTCCCGGGGAACGGACGTCACGGAGGTACACCGCAATGCGACGAACGAGCGGGAATAAGGGTTTGAGAAAGCAATCACCTGCAGTCCGTTCCTCTCGGGCCGCGCGATTCGCCGCGACTCGCCGGACGATCGAAACTGGACTAGCGCGCCCGTATATACCGGAGCCAGCGGCTGCAGATCGTCAGTCTCTCTGCCATTGCGTATATACTTACATGTATTATAACGGACATTATATATATGAGCGTGCATATCTGTATATACGTATGTGCGTATGTATATTGTATAGATACCAACGCTGCCATCTGATTCTGGCTCTAACTTTTTGATTGAGAGAGATTAGTCGGATAATCACACGAATTAGTTGGATACACGGAGACTGTACATGCTATACTTCGAGAGTCGTATCACTTCCGTTTATGATATATGTGTAACGTATGTTATATCGCAAGGTGTATTAAAATGTATGTAGTTGGAGGGCACAAGAAAATCGACTGCAACACCTATATGGTGAGAAAAATTATAGTCGCCATGAAGCTGATGTTAAATTATGAATAAACACATAACATTCAACTTCAGAAAATTATATAAGCTTTGAACGAATCTTTTACATCTGAAAAACTGTTGTACATGAAAAATTTGTATAAGTATTTTCTGCAAAAGTTTATGGCAAAATACAATACAAGTAGGCAACTTTACCAGCATTCGTACGCTGTATACTTGAAGTGCTAATTATGTTAATTATACACGATAACGTATAAGAACTGCGTGACTCTATGGCTTGACTAAAGCACTGTTCCAAAGATATTCTGGACATAAAATTAATCAAAGGTACTAAAATACAAGTGCAAAATGAGTAATTTCAAGATCAATTCAAGTGCAAGACAATAATATTTGAACATTTTTCGAAAAGGAGATAAGAAGTATTCCAAAATTTATCGTATTGTTTCGTCTTACGGCAGCTCTATCTGTTAGTAATTTGACTCTTATTTTCTCCATGATACCAAAAGCATTATTTTAGAAAGAGATCAACAATTTTGTTTAAAAGCGTACAAATATTTGAAAAACAAAATTAACTATTACGATAACAGACACTTCTACACTCGTCATGGTCAAAACTGAGTTCATTTATTACTCGCAATTATTTACCTATTTGAATAGACCGTTACTGCATTCTTCATCTTAGAAACTATTTATTCTTAATGTAAAAAAGTAGTCAGTCTTTTGAAAAATATAATCTTTTAAAAATAATACTGTTAATTTTTTACCTATCTAAAGATACTTGAAATTCTTTTAAACAAGTACCATGTACCAAAATATAATACTTCGACTTCAAAAATAGTTTGGAAAATCACGATTGAACTTCACAGAGTGCAAAAAAATCGTTTTTTGGTTCGGTAACATAATATTTACTGAATTGTAGTTATTCATCATAAATATATACATGGATGAAAAGATTCGTAGAAAATGCACGATCAAAAACAAATTTTCATAATGGTTTAAAAAATCACAGAAAAATTATTAAACTATTGCCGACAAACATGCTTGTCTTTGTCTGCTGTTAACTATTGGGGCTTCTAACTGTTATAGCTATCTTCGACTAACAGCTGATTCGTGCTCTAACTCTCCATTGTTTGAAGTTTTTGAAGAAATTGAAAATGATTGGCCAGATAATAGCGCACGAATCAGCTAGACACGACAACTGTGACACTAAGTTTCGTCGCGTTCTTGCGCAGTTTAATATATTAGTATATTTTTTAGATAGTACGTATCGTGATGAGAGATCAGTACACTTATACATCCAATACACGTAATAAGAGAGCTTGTCTCTGTTTTTGCTGTACCATATAGGTGTACGTGTACGAAAATGCATGACATTGTAAGTTGTTCTTACTCAATGGGCTTGCAATGTGAAATAATGCACGCGTAAGTACATACGAGTACTGCGCGTCAAACTATTTAAGAATAACCGCGATCCTATACTTCATGTATACATATATTATATCCTGCTGCTGCGAACGTCCTGTGCTTCCATCTCGTCGGCCGAACGAGAAACCCATTTTGACATTAAGCGAGACTCGTTGGTTCGTAAATCGCAAGATAATTCAAAAAACGGGGCCTGCAGGTTTCGATGAAATGATTGGTATGAATTTTATGGATCGATACAAAGTTTCTGTGAACATAACGCTGCAAGTTGAAAAATATTTTGTCATGAAAATAAAAAGCAAAATATTAAGAAATTCGTGCAAAAACTAAAATATCCCACCTTTTTTTTGCTTTTGGAGTGTAACTTAAATGGTTGTTATCAAGTGGAAGTTGTCAAAAATCACATTATTCCTAGACCTCTGACTTTTCTTGACTGTAAAAGCACTTAAAAGTTATTAATAAAAAATAGATTTCGGAGAATCATCAGATCTCTGCTGTCGACGGCTATGATTTCTTGGATCAATGTCATTCTCACTATATGAGGCATTACACACATCCCATCTCCTTTTCGATAAACAAAATCACAACGATATTTTAAGGTCCGTTAAAAAAACTCGAGCATAAATTATCGGGCGACTGCCGCGCAAGGGCTCATCCTCTCCTTTTTCAACGAGCCATTTGTAATATACTGCGAACGGAAGAGCAGCAGCGGCAGCATCAACAACAGACGCTGCCGTACCTTTTTTCCCTGCTACTGCAGTTACAATCGTACACGACCGCCAGCAAAAAAGGTCCTCTGCATGGGGAGAGGCGGAGAGATGGCGCGCCGCATGCGCGCGGGAGATCACCAAACGAACGGAAATACAAAGTTACGAAGTGGCTGCAGCTCTCCCTCTCGCGTCGCGCTGCACGCGTCCCGTCTCACTCCCGTCTTGCGTTTGTATTTATAGATAAGAGGTTGGCTAAGTAAGACGAAGAAAAGCGTGCAACGCGCACGTCGCACTTTCGACTCGCGGTGATCTTTTTGTCGCTCCGCATCGCTGGCTAGCGTTTACTTGTTGCCATTTCTAATTTTAGGTTTTCACTTTGCGCGTCTTTGCGATCGAAGGGAAATAAATGATGTTTGGGGTACGATTGAAAAGGCAAACGAATGGTGCTTTTTTTTCTCTCAGAGATAATATGTATTTTGATATTTTCTCCATATTTAGAGTCTAATGCTTTGTTGCATACGGTGAACATAGTATTGTATATAACAGGCAATATATATATATTTATATTATAACTATTTTATCCTAATAGATTATAGGATACCTAAGAAAGACGCCCATGGCAGCGACTCGCAACGATTGAATATCATATTTCCAGATAACGATTTTTGATCTCAATTTTTTCGCTTCATCGTCCGCGTCTTATTCATTACATTTAAGTACAGGAGTAATTACCATTAGTCAATAGTAATGATACAATAAAAATAAAATAGTCGATCATAATAAAATCGTAAACGTAAGAATAATAGTAATTAATTAAATGATGAAAATTTTAATGATAATTATTAATAATAGTTGATATAGAAAATATTAATTTAAAACTATTAATATTTTCTAAATCGTTCGCTCTCGTGTTCGCCTATCATAAAGTATACATAATACTTAACACTTAAAAATTGTTTTTTCTAGTTCCGCGTCAACAGATCAAGACGCTTTTAATTACTTTCTTAACTAACTAATATTCTCCGAAAATGATTGATTCTCTAGATCA
The DNA here is from genome assembly GCA_030522625.1 of Copidosoma aretas. NCBI lineage: Eukaryota > Metazoa > Arthropoda > Insecta > Hymenoptera > Encyrtidae > Copidosoma > Copidosoma aretas. The sequence continues at coordinate 12,637 of JAPYYV010003171.1, forward strand.
TCATCATCATCATCGAGTTCTATGCCTCACGCTTTCGCACAGCGTTGAATCATATAAGGACTTTATATAGAGCGCTCACCATTACAGACAGGAGCAGCAACTTCGCCAAGGCTTCTAACTTTAAGACTAGACAGCCTCATTACTTTTTTTTCATCCTATCTTAAAACTTTCGTTTTTTTTTTTCGTCTGATCTCTGTTTTTAATGAAATTTCTTAACTGACTAGTTCACTACAATCACCGACATGTTCTATAGGCACTCAGTGATTTTAGTTATTTTTTTTTACTTTCGTTTAATACGATTCTTTCTCTTTGAGATTTGATTTACCTTGGCAAGGTACCGCAGTTGGCCTCGTATCCAGCGTTAAATAAGATACAGACTCAGACCTTCTCATTGGTAAATCGATTATCGCTTTTTTTTCTGTCTTAGAGATAAATTAAAAAAACCTTGTAATTATTTTTTTTCAAACTTCAGGTAACTTAATCGTCCCTTGCTTTGATTGATAGGACGCACCATTGGTATTAAAAAATGAATTGACGAAGGATCGATCTCAATGTACTGCCGATTTACCATTGATGTTGTGTTTTGGAAACAAAATCATTTTATTAAACTAAACTTTTCAATACTTAAAATAACAAAATTAAGTAATGCGAATAGCCTGTAAGCCACAGCTTTGAAAGCTATTAAAAGGAGCAAACGCTTGAGTTGATATTTCTGGTGATGGATAGCAATATTCTTATGTTTTTTAAAATCAATAATATAACCTTTCCCGCAGAAAATAAGAAAATAATCAGCAAAAACGTTTCAATGATCCAACGTCAGTTCAAATTCACCGTTTGATCATCAGATACAAAGTATGTCGCTTCTCAAGGTAATAGTCAGAAGAGAATGGACTCTTTAAGACAGCATTTATCAACAAATTTCTACTATTTCTCGTGAGCCTCGAGAATCGGAAGATAGCATATGATAAAAATCTAGACAGCAGCTATAATGTAATATTATATATAGGTATAGTCGAAAAAATATTTCAAGAACTATAAACTAGTTTTATTTATAAACCGTCTTCGCTCGTACTACATTTCTCTCGCACTCTCACTCGCAGTCGCGCCAGTCGCACTCTTTTCCTCCGTCCGTGTATATATATGTATACATATACACGCTTGACGCGCACACATTTTTCGTTCTGCCTTGTATTTCATTCCCTCTCCCTTTCTCGCGCATTTGTCTCCTCTCCTCTCGACGTTGTATAAATAGATTAAGCGCCTAATATACTAAATAGTGTCTATATTCGTCTTTGGGAGGCGTTCACGCGCAATCCCGCGACTCGGTTTCGCTTTTACTTATACTTATGTATATAATATTCATGCGACTTAGCTTCTTTGTGCTTCGTTGTGTGCAAAGATACATCGTCTAACTCTCGCTCTGATATTCACGTTAAGGGAAGTAAGTAAAAAATAGAGTGAGAGAGATCAGATAAGGCACGAGAGAAATATTTTGTATTTTATCTAGGTATATGCTATGTGTATATGACTACGAGTTTTAAGTCACCGAGTCGCGCTGGTGGACCTTTTTTTTTGTTTCTTCAATTTTTTTTCTTTACTTTTCATCGCTCCCGTTCACAATTATTAAGTATATTTCGATCTTTTTGAAAACCAACGTTCATACTCGTAAGTACAGATAACAACGAGGAATCGAAACTCCGCTTGCCTCGGCCGATCTCGTGTTCGTCCCGATCTCCGATGAGAGAATCACCACCTACTCTATTCGATGTCGATCAAACATTCGTCACGCGAAACGAAATTTTACCTCTCAATCGTCAACACCGCGTTAACTCTGTCGTTCCGAAATCTAACGTCAACAATAGAAATATGTCGTCTAAAAATCCACGCCGTACAGCAATGAAAGTCAGCTCAGCCTCGTTTATAAACCCATTATCATCGAGTTTCGGGAAAAACGAACTCTTCGAAACGGCGCGGGTTCAGGTATCTTCAAATGGCGAGTCTTCCAGGGGCTGGATGAGCGACGATCGGCGTGTGGTCGCTGACCGTCGTCGCCTACTGGAGCCTCGCCTCCTGGGGAGTCGTCTGATAGGGAAGTCCCGGGAACGCGGCGCCCGCGGCCGTCGCAGCTGGCAGTCCCGCAGCGCCTGGGAGCGTCGCGTACGTGTATGGCGTTACGTAGCTCGCCGCTGCCGCGTTAGCTGAAATCGGTCGAATGGAGAGTCATTAGTCGTGTCGGAGGTGAGTTTTTGAGATTTTAAAAATTATTTCTTCATTTTATACATCATTTTCATTTGGAGTCGTGTAGAAAAATCCAACAGAGGTGAGACAATGATTCGTACAGGAAGAACGAAAGGAATAATGTGCCTCCGGCGATGCCTTATCGCGCCACCAGTGGCTAACTATATTTTCTTATTATTATTTTATGCAAAGCAGCGAATTGAGTTACGTTCAATTTAACTCGCTGATACGGTGCGAGAAGTTTCTCGTAAATTAAAAACAGCTCGTATGCAAAGAGGATTTTTCTTCCAGCCGGCGACAGTAACATTTTTTATGATCGGACCGATGAAATAATATTTCATAACGCACGTGCTCGCGTTGACCCGATTAATAAAATTTCCATTTTCACACTTGTAGCATTAAAAGTGGCGTGGAGAAATGTCACTGTCACTTGTCCAAATGAAAACTGTAGTAATAATTAATAATCATCATAATGCAACTACGACGAGAAGAACAGAGAGCACAGAGTCGATAGTTTTTTTCCTCCAATCCCCACAAAAAACCAAACTACGAATGCCATTATCGATAATTGCAATGTTAACATTTGTACAGTATGAATTAAGAAAGAAAAAAAAAAAAAAAAAAAAAAACAGTACATCTACAGAAATTAAAATATTTAAAAAATAAAATAGCAATATCTACACATACAATACGTGTGTCTCATGTATGCACGTGTACGTGAGCGCGGCGTGCAGCCTTTGAAATATAATATTCGCGAGAGTGCACGTGTGTACTTGCACACAGGTACAACAAAAGCGGAGCAAAGGTGCGAGATACGATCAAGTTCAGCTTTTTTTAATTTTTTATTTTCGCGCAGTCTTCGTCTCTCTCTCTTCAGCGCGAAAAAACTTCTCACTCTCTCTCTCCCTCTCTTCGCCAATCGTCCTGCATGTATATTCCAGCCTCTATGTGAATTTTCCAGCCTTATAATTGACTACGTGACAAAGCTTTCGTGCTTTAGTTTATCAGTAGCTATTACGTATTGATAAAAAGAATCTATTTCAAGAAATAATTCATGCTCTACAATTTTTTTTTTTTTCACATTGAGAGTGGATAGCAGGACGTAAAATAGAATGCAGTATAATTAGACGCGGAGAGCATAATAATATTATTAATATATAGAGAGATATTGTTTTACCGCCACCACCACCACAACAACAACAGCAACAACAGAGGGCCAGGCAGGCGAGATGCCGGGAAGAGTGTATATATGATATATTCTAATATAATATCGTTTATCTATGTACACAGGATCGAACTGTGCGCATAATATTGTACAAATTGTATATTTATATCCAAATCTATGGACGTGCTTGTGTTTGTTACAGCATGCACGATAGAGCCTTTTTATTCTTCTATCCTTTGAGAAATTACTTACGGATGATCTGAATGACGCGATTGAAGAATTGTTTTGTTAAATCTGAAATTTTTGTGAATCATGTAAAAAAAAATTTTTAAACAGACGAATTAAGCAATGGTTGTTGAAATTGAAGAATTTAAGCAGATACTTTTTTAGAAACAAATGCTTGATTGTGTATCGAATTGTTTTTTAATTAGCGAAGGGGGAGAGATGAGATTTTCCTTCAGAAATTTCACTTCATTCCTTGAATTCTCAGAATGCACGTATCGCTTGTGCTTTAAGCGACATAAAATTTTGCGTGATGTATGTTTAAAATGCAAAGAATTGACGTAAAAAATATTACTGCAAAAATGCAAAAAATAATTACATCCATGACATGCTTCTTAATATCATAATGGCAAAACATTACTGATATCTATACCGTGCAAAAAGTGCATGCAAAAAAAATTACCATACCATAAAATTAAGAACTAAAAATTTTAAATAGCCCATTATTTTAATCATCAAAAAAATTGTCAACCAAATAGAATTTCTTATGCGATAATTGTTAATTTTTCCCCAAAAAATGTAGAGAAAAAAGAATTTTGTTAGAAAGTTTTATCCTTGTCTTATTAATAATGCAATGCGTATATTTTACGGTAACTGCTCCACATATTTAATCTAATGAGTTACTGAAGAAAAAGAAAGAGTTCTCTCTCCCTTCAAAGTACTATTCTACATATTATATAAAAAAAGAGCCACTGAAATATTATTTTTAATATTGTAAAATAAAGATGTATTTAAATGTATAAAATAGAAAAAAAATTATAAAAAAATCGAATGTTTATGATAGTGCTGTATCTAATTCGTTTAAAGTAGAATCGGACAGCAAAAACTATAATAGAAGAAATTTAGGCAGAGGTAGAAAAAAAGAGTAGTCTAGGAATCGAAGCATCGCATATAAAAAGCTGTTTTTCCTGGAACCAATAATTAATTTTAAATATTAAAAAGTTACTTGGATTTTGAAAAAGATAATATTGTATTTTGTCTTTTTTTTTTTTCGGAAATTATTTAAAAATTAAAAGTTTTTCATAATCGTTTTTCTCTATAAACTCCGGTTCTGGTTATTTGATTAAAACTGATTATACTTAATTATATCTCATAATAAGTAGACTTCAACGTGTAATCGGTTCCATTGTGCTCTGTGTGAAAATATTTGAGCAAAACATTCAAAATCATAAAACTTTT